>CAJNIZ010017446.1:135261-181568 GCA_905231905.1 Symbiodinium pilosum
GTACCCTGGACTAATCGGGCGATGATCAGTTTAAATCAGAACTCCTCACACCCTTGGACTAATGGGGCGTACCCTGGACTAATGGGGCGATGATAAAATTAAATCAGAACTCCTCACACCCTTGCACTAATGGGGTGTACCCTGGACTAATGGGGCGATGATAAACTTAATTCAGAACTCCTCACACCCCTTGGGCTAATGGGGCGT
This sequence comes from Symbiodinium pilosum, assembly GCA_905231905.1. Lineage (NCBI taxonomy): Eukaryota > Dinophyceae > Suessiales > Symbiodiniaceae > Symbiodinium > Symbiodinium pilosum. Next base: position 135,469 of record CAJNIZ010017446.1, read on the forward strand.
ACCCTGAACAAATTGGGCGATGAACAATGAGAAAAAAGCTCCCGGGAAGCCTACGCGAAAAAATGCGTTTTTTCTGCAAGAGGGCCCAAAATAGGCCCAAACGCACTTTAAAACGCACGAACAACTCAGACCGACAATCATAATGATGTGGATCCGCACGTTGAGGCGCAAGCGGACTTTAGTCAAAACTCTCTCGAAACCTCAGTTTGTGGAGAAAATGACACCGTCATAAACGCGACCGTTACCTAGTAGTAGTATTTTGGGTCCTGGAAACGCACCCATTAACAGTGTATTATAGGGGCCATTTTCCAAGGGCTTTATGTGGTTACATTCTAAATATTCCTCACTGTTCATGACTGGGGGCAGCATCCAAGTAGTAGCTGTCGTCGTCGGTGCGCGCTTAAGCGCAACATCAACTCGTCCTCCTGTGAGACAAAACTTGTTCGCGGATTTGCCGCGGCAACTGCAACATTGCGCCTGTGCATGGCTGCCTCTCCAAGCAGAGTTGTTCACGGGTATGGTCGAAGGAAACTTGCGGGGGACTTACAAGGTTAGGGAGAACGCTTGGTTAGAGGACGCGCTCTGCTTGTACGGACTACCCCGCAGCTCTCCCCTAACCCCACCCTATCGTCCTTATCACGAATATAGGCAAAACATAGCGCAAGTTGGGGGGACGTCTCCTACTGTGACATGGAGCACTTGCCTGGAGTGTCCTCACCGGCTGCTTCAGAATGGAGCTCTCGCATAGACCTTCCTAACATTTTGCTTCATGCAATCGAGCTCTTGCATGTCACTTTGCCTCGGAACCGAGCTTTTGCGTGGAGCCTCCTACTCCAGCCCGTCCAAGGCCAAAAAAAGCGGGAGAACTTGCCAACTTAATTCTGGGCTATTCAGGACCCAAAAACAGGATTTCTTTCAAAGCTAAGACTTTCTGTCCTGACTGACCCGGCGGCTGTTCCCTGAAATGCTGTTCCCTGAAATACACGCGAGAGGTTGGCTAGGCTTTGGAGAGTTCAAGGAAGATAGTATATTACGATATGCCAGTTGATGACTTGCAGCTGCCCAGGCATGCTCCTTATTGTGGCCTCAGGTGCCATTTGCCCGGCTCCCAGAAATAAAGTTTTTCCGTCTCGGATGGCTTTACATAGCTAATGGAAAAGAAAATGAAAACTACTATAATGGGCTATATAGGGATTATATAGGGTATATATTGGGGTTATATTGGGATAATGGAAAAGAAAATGGAAACTACTATAATGGGTTTATAGTGATGGTAAGGCCCACTGCTCACCGCCAAGCACATCCATGCGGTGGGCGAACATCACACTTCGGAACGTTCATGTTACTCAGCATCAAGATGCGTTTGGGTTTGCACGGGGCCAGCATTGAAAACGTACCCACGAGGTGATCAACCCGAAGCAGAGCCCCGGCCTCGTGTTTGGCAACCCTGATCGGCCGATGGAGAACATCCGGTTCGAGCAGCTTGATAGTTTTTCATGCGCGCGCATTACGATTCCGAGCGTCAGGTCATGGACCCAACTCTAAAGGATACAAGCCCTTAACGGCTCAATATGCTTGACAATTTCGGCAAATACCAACACAAAGCCCTCTGCAGGTCCACACACGCACAATTTTCACCACAGGACATGTGCAACAAAGGAATGTCGTCGCTGCGAACCCTGGGCTTGAACCGTGGGGCAGATCCTACTACAAGTGTGTATCTTGGTTCGCACTCCACGGCGGGAGCAGATGCAATCTAAGTGTCTTTCTTGAAGGATTCTCCAGTAGTAGCTTCCATTTTTCCATTATACCTATAATATAATATAACCAGTAAATCCCCCATTTCCATATTATTTTCAATTTGATTCTCCACTGCTAGCTCAGGAGGGTGTGGCAGGCCTTGCTACTGCAGGGACCCAGCCAGCTCCACCCTGCTTCCAACAGCCAGAGCCAGTGCAGGAGGGCAGTTCCCCAAATTTAGGGTTTTGGGGTTTAGAGGTTTGAGGGCGTGGGTTTAGAGCTTAAACCCTAAATCCATTTTGGTACCCTTAGATGTTGGGTGCTACCCATAATTTTGAGAACAACCCAGGAGTTTGGCCTCTTGCACTACCTTTTCGCATGAGCTGGAGACATGAAGCTATTGAAGCTCTCGGTGAAAGCCAGAGTGCCTCAAATTCCTTGGGCCCAAGGTTGGGGGCTCCTTAGTACCCTTCAATCGCTGAAGAGTTATCCTCTGAAAATGTTACTTGTATGTTTCTTGCGAGAGGTGGACTTCACCCTTCCAGTCCGCTTTTGCTCCTCGCAGTCAGCTCGCACATGTCTGTTTTTGGGAGTGGTGCCAAAGCTGTGCCAAGAGCTCTCAGCAGCTGGAAAATCCAGCCTGCCGCAATGCGGCGCTGCTGCGCCTTGTCCAGGAAACCTCTGTGTTTCAGACCCGGCAGCTTACACACGACGGACGGACAAAGGGCGCCACATCACTCTGCATTGTATTACGGATGCTGAGCAAACAAGGTTTTCACGCTTGAGATAGATTCCCAGGCAGCAAGTCGGTCCGGCAGCAAGACATGAAGGCAAGCCCGGTGACTAGTGCGGGGATGTCTTAGCAGTCAGTTGTGTCTTTCGGGGCAACGGACCATGGGTTGAGAAGTAGCAGGTGCAGGCATGGCAGCTGTACGTGGTAGTAGCAGCAGCAGCAGCAGTAGGAGTAGCCGTGCACTGCAGTATTCAGCAGTAGTATGAGTACAGGTACAGGTACTGGTATTAGTAGGGGTAGTAGTCGTACGACCGTCGTCATCGTCGTAGTCGTAGTCGTAGTCAAAGAAGTGGTGGTGGTAGTGGCTGTACAAGAAGATTCTAGCCAGACAAGGGTGGGATGTACGAGGAACCTTTCCACATCCAGTGCTTAGGAATGGAGCAGGCTTGCGAGGCCTGCATCGGCCACGCTGAGGAGCTCAAATCTTCAGATGTTCAACTTCATGAGCAGCGAAGTTGCACACAGATGGGGTTTCACAGAGATCTTTCAGTGTGATCCGTTTCATACTGCAGCCTGTGACTAGATGATCCACACCGAAATTGGAACCCTTTCACTGCTTCAGTGGCACAGATCTCACATGGATCTCTTGTACAAAGAGGGCAGCAAACCTCCAGGAAAGCACTACTTTTCTCAGGCACCTTCCACCTCCCACCTCCCAATTTTCAATGTGGTCCCCAAAATTCACCAAAATATTGTGGCCACTGCGGTGGTGGGTGCTGGGAAAAAGGTGAAGAGAGAAAGCACCGTTCTCTTCACCGTAATCACTTTAGTGTATTGGTTATGTGAAGTGCAGGGCGCACAGAGGCATGAGATAACCATTACAGGTCGATGTATGTTGCATCCTGACCGCTGCCGCTTGCATTCCAAATTATCCTTGTGAAAGAGTTGACATTTCAAAGTGCCGACATGATGCCAGCCTGAAAAAGAAGCTTGTGTTGGGCTATGTGGGGATTATTTTTGTTCAGCATGATTATCAGGTACAACCTGTCACTGGGGCGATGGTCAAAGCACCTTTGAAGGAAGATCATATAAAACAGACCGGAAATGTTATCATGGGGTCTGGTTGGCCTCTTCGTCATGAGGCGGCACGCAGGTAAAAGTGGCCCCAGATTTGTGGCAGACCCTCGGTAGGTCTCCTGTACCAGCAATTGGTGTCATGCGAGCGTCCAGCTTGACCACGGGCAATTGTATGTGTGGAGCTTCTAGTATTCTCGAAAGGCCCAGACAGTTCCCAAGAGGCAGATTTCAGTAAGGCCAGGACATTTGAGTTGCCACAACGCTTTCGGCTGAAGATGGCGCTAGATCCGCGCGAGAAGCGCGCTAGTATCTATTATCCATGTAGGTCGTAGCCAAGAACTCTGGCATATCACAAGGATGCACGCTGAGCCCCTGCTTTTCATTATTGTGATGGCAGTGTTGATGCACGAAGCTATTTCCAACTTGAGCAACTCAGCACCGCGCGCATACCATCGAGGTGATCTGGCTGATGTGGTCTATGCTGATGATACACATTTGCTTGGTACATCTGCTTGTCATTTGCAGGATTTCTTGCAGAGGTGGCAAATGCTGGGAATTTCTACGGTATGGAACTTCACTGGGACAAGTTTCAACTGCTCCAGGTACAATGTCAAGCTTCAATATTGACTCCGCGCACGAACGCAACGTGCCAAAACTGGGCATCGACTACCTGGGATCTGTTCTCACTCATGATGGTCTGCCGGGGCATGAGCTTGGCCGGAGAATCGTTATGGCAAAGACAGATTTTCTTGAACTCCAAAAAGTCTGGAAGCATTCATCGTTACCCCGATCTTTCTTCTGCTGATCGTCGACGGCTGGACGGCTTTCAGAACCGCTGTTTACGAGGTATTCTTGGCATCCCACCTGCGTTCATTTCAAGGGCGTCGAACATAGAAGTTCTTCGCAGAGCATCTTACATTTCTGCCACTGACATGCTTCTCAAACGACAACCCCTACTTCTTGGCAAAGCTTGGAGATTTCCACTTGACCACCCGTTGCACGTTTGCAAAATTTTTCTTGGGAGTTTGCAGCCTACTAGAAGCGCATGCGTGAGAAGAACGGGGAGGCTACGACGGGAATGGGTTACGTACGCTGGAGACCACAATCTAATTCTTTGAGACTATTCTTGAAATAACTGGGCAATGCGCTAATTTTTCACGCGCCGCCCCGCATATGATTCATTGATATAGAGATCGTAGCCCACTAGAATTCAATAACTAGATGGTAATCTATCGATTTGATAAATAATATTCTTTGATTCAGAAAAAAATTATCTTGAGATTTGGGAAATTTTCATTATAGGATATATTGCATTGATATGCGAATCTTTTTTAAAAGAGAATTACTAATAGATTTATAAATAAATTGATCGTATTTCTAATTTCGAAAAAAGATCTTTTAGATTGAATTGAAAATTTAAAATTCTTAATTTGATTTTTCGCGTTCTCCTTCGAGATAATATATATTTATTTTTCTTATATTTATATTATCGTAATTATCTGAATTCTATTTGCGTATGAGACGCTTATTGAATTTTCAATGATTATTGGGATGAGGATTGAATAAAAATTGGATGATTTTGGACGATTTTTTTGATATTTTATTATTAGGATAATTTTCGCGGGGCATACTATATGAATCTTGAGAATGATATAGATTATATGAATATTTTTGATCGAGCAGGAATGATATATAGGAAAGAAAAGAATTTTTTTATTGTATATATATATATATTAATTTCGTTATATGATTGAAGGAACCTTTCTTTCTAAGGCGTTATTATTGAAGCCTGCGATCGGATGATATTATTGAGAAGGCGAATGAAATAATGAATCTGCCTTCGGAATATTTACTTGCATCCGATAAAAAAAAATGATTCAATTGATCTATTCATTCGTCGCTTCTGCACGATACGCGTATCTAATTTTCTCATTTTTTAAAAAATTATATCTGAAATAAATGATTTCGGATCTCCGATATAGAAATTCTTATATGAATTTCTATAGATCTATAAGAGATATCATATTGGAGATCGCAAATATCGTAATATCTTGAGTAAAAGTCAATAACTCAAATCTGATAAGATTTGCATGATAAAAAAATATCGAAATATGTATTTTTTTTCCATATCATAGAAAAAGTGTTGTTGAATTCGGATCTTTATAAGGTCCGAAATCCGAAAATTCTAGATCTTAGATTTATCTAAAGATCAATATCTTCAAGATCTTCAATTCTTTATCATTAATTCTTCTAAGGATTGATGGGCATCTTGAAGCTCGTCAATTCGGATTTCGGCAGGGCCCGGCATTTTGAAAATTCCGGCATCTTGAAGCTCTTTCTCAAATCTCAAATCATAAAAGATATGCGCCCATAATTTTTAGAGAATCAAATCTCTATATCTCATTTCTCAAGAGCAAGTGCTAAATATTTTTTTAGAGAATCATATCTTTTTATTCTTCTTTTTTCCGATGATAAATAATATCCTAATATCATTTCAATTATTTTAGATTAAATTAGATATTTAAGACGTCGGTTCCTATAAGAATCCGAATTGAATAATTTCAAGATATTCGTCCTCAAATATCTAAGATAAAGAATTATTCGATATCGGATTTCCCTATTATATCTTGATATAAAAGATAATCTAGAATTTCAAATTTGGATTTGAACCGAATTCCAAAGAATTTCAATATCATGAATCTTACTTAATTCTTTATAAGAATCTTAGAGAGCAATCTTAAGAAGATATCGTAGAGAACAATCTTAAGAAGATATTGCTTATGATTTGAGATTTGAAAATTTGATTTTCTGGAAATATCCTAGGAAATTCTCTCCTTATAATTTGAAATTAAGAAATTTGATTCTCTGAAAATTCTTAGAGAGATATCCCTTATGATTTGAGGTTTGAAAATTCAATTTTCTGAAAGAATCTTAGGAAGAATTGAAGAATAGAAAATAAATAGAATTCTTTCTCATCCTCAAGAAATCTCATAATATTATATCTATTTAGAAAATATTTCATGAGAAATTCGAAAATTACCGCATAAATCATCTATTATATTCATAGAAAAAGGCAATCATAAATATATAATATGAAAACATCAAAATTTCATATATTAAAATCTATCGAAATCTATCGTATATCAAGAAATCTATTGTTCTATAAAGATAAAAGAAACGATATCAAAAATGAATGAAAAATAATTTATTGAAATCCCTAATCTAGAATTAGTATTAATTCGATTAAATTATCGAATTTAGAACCTTGAAATATTAGTAGATATGAGACCTTTCTCCACATATATCTTCTAATTATTTCAATCAAATTAATAGCCAAATATTTCAAATTCAATTTGAAAATCTTTATTTAATCTTTGATAATTTCCATGAATATAAATATATTATATTGAATAATAATATAATAATAATTCGATAAATTTCGAAAATTATATTAATTTCAAAATCGATATTCATTTAATTTCACATATTAATATCATAAGCTCAAAATTCTAAATCGACTAAAAGAATCTTCGATAATCGAATTAAGTCCTATTAATTAATCTATATGAATTTGAAAAATCATAATTAAATAGCAAGAAAATGAAAATCCTATGAATTTTAAATAAAATTATCAGAAATAGAATTATATTCTAGTATCTTATCAAGATCTTATATCTAGAAATAAGACCATTCAATATCTATTCGTAATACCAATTAAACATCATTAAGAAAATAGAATATAGAAATATATAATCAATTATATATGAGTATAAATTAAAGAATAATTTATGAAATCATTAAGTCGAGACATTAGATTAAGAAATTAAGAAATCATAAAATCAATAATGATTCTCTTATATAATATATATATATAGATTTTCAATCGATGAAGAATTTCATAGATCGAATTATAATCCGAAATATTAAATAAATAATCTATTATTGAAAGAAACGATTTATAAAAGAATATCAATTATCGTAGCATCTAGAATTATTAATTATCATAATCAATGTTTATTCCAAACCGATAATTTGACATTTAGAGGAACCGATCTATCATTTCGAGATATCATGAAATCGATAGGTTGTCAATCCTACCGAACGGACAGGCCAATGCCCCCGCAGTTAGATCGACCGAAAGATTGACAATCTGAGAACTTTTTGAGACCGCTTGAGGGATAGAAAGACCGACCGACAGATGGACAGATTCCGATACTCCAGAGAACGTCAGATATCAACAGAATGAGAGGCCAACAACTCCAACAGAAGACCGATGCTCAAATCGTCAAACTGACAGACCGCCTGCCAGACTCATCGAACGACCGACAAACCATCAGAACGACGGACCGAAACACACAGAGATTGACAGACTGGCAGCCTGACTGATTGACCGTCATTCCGGCTCGCCACGTCGTGCCTGAGGGCGCGCGACCAAAATCTCCGAGGTCGCCCCCCTCAGACCAGCAATCTCAGAGATTTTCGAGTCTCTAGCTTTTCCGAAAGGCCCTACAAATCTCGGCAGTTTTTAGATAGGTTAGGGAGCCCGCAGGAGGCATTCTAGTGGAGAGCCGAAAAATCTGGGCCCCGCGCGAGCGACATGGCCGCAAGTGGCCGCGCCATTTTATTCAGGCATTTTCTTGTATATCCGTAGGAAAATGATTGTGAATTCTTATTATAATGTATATATCTTTTCTATATCGTTGGAGAGGGCTTAAGATTTTGCCTGCTTGCCTGACTGGCGACCATTCTGCTGCCGGATCCTTGGCTAGAACTAAGATGCCCACGCCATCGAAGTGGATCCATCTGAACCGATTTGCCTGCGCAACACAAACGAAGAGGCACGCGGCACGCATACTTACATTCTTATCCCTTTGTTAGATGTAGTTGGTCTGCGCCGAGTCCATGCCCTCGTGGTTTGCAAAGTGGGGATGCAACCATGATCAGTCCCGTACGGTAACACGCAACCCCGCCGAACTGCGGCAAAACACAGGTCATGTTCATGTAGTGGGAAGGCCTTTACGCAACCTGGACCCAGAACATTCTGAGCATAGGGCTTCCCAAGGCGGCATCAAGGTGGCAAAGTCCGCAACCTCGGTTACAGAGGAAAGCCCTTGTCCGGACACGCATCAGCCATGCAAATTGCAGATCGGCATGGACTTCCTGGAGAATGCCTGCTGAGTTTGAGAGTGCAATTATATCGCCCGAAATACTTACTCCCAAACACTGCCGAACCCTCAACTCCTTCACAAAGCTCTTGTACCCTAGACCCTAAACTCTCGATGCGTGGTGGACGGAGAAAGGAGGATGGTACAATGAAAAACTATCCCTGTATAATCCCTCATAGGGACCCTGAGAATTCCCTTATAACTCAAATATACCTAAAAAATCCTACACATAGCGATGCGAATGCAACTGGAACTTGCCTCTGGCTTCTGGTCATTTGGGAGCTTCTCAAAAAAGGATGCCCTTAGGACCCCCAAGGGCTAAAGGAGGGTTTCCCAAAAGTCGGGATACCTTTTTGAGGATTCCGAGACTAAGGATTGTTTTGGGGTCCATATTGGGTTCCCTTATTTAGGGAAACTACCATGTAGGGATTATGAGGGGATTGACCTCGTGTCAGAATATATGGTCAGGCGTCTGGCGTTCCTGCCCCCCCGCACCCATGAAATGGAATCTCCGTGACTGTTATCGTTTTTAGCACTTCGCAATCTCAAAAGTGCCAACAGTCACAGGGATTGGGTGTCTGGAACGGACTGTCACCACTTTTGGACTCTGATTCTGTCTGTGTAGAAGATTCAAAATTTGCTGACAGTTACAGGGATGGGCTAGTTTGCCACGCGATCCTTCGGGCTGTGGTCGATGCTGGTATTTGAACGTTTCTAATATGCCACCATGAAGCTCATGTCTCCTTCTAAGACCCTCTGAAATCTCAGAAACACTGCACAGGCTGCGTAGGAATGATGATCCATCTGAATATCTACACATTTATAGATAATCCTAGTTCATCATATAAATATCTTCTCTCATCCCCATACCATATAAGCTTAGAAATGGCTTACGTAATTCCTCCATTTGAAAGACCCACACCCACCCACAACCACATGAGAGAGGGGAAGACCTCAAGTCATCTCTTTTCATCCCACCCAACCCCAACCACACCCACAGGGGAAGAAAAGGTCCTCCTCAACCCCCAACTACAGCCACGCACAGGGGAGTGGGAAGGAGGCCTGGACCGTTGAAGGAGGGGGGGTGGGCCCGCAAGCGCGTGACCATGTATGTTGGGTGGGGGTCCAAAAATCAAATCATTTTGAGGCGCCCCCATGATATGGATTATTATTAATTATAGTATTTTGGTGCTACATAAAGGGTCCCCCTGTTCATGGAATTTACCCCATGAGCTGTAATCTAAACTCCTAGTATCCCCCTTAATAACCCCTATAATACTCCCCAATATAATCCGCTACAAAACCCCCCTTTAAGGAGTTTAGACTATAGCTCATATGCTATGTATCCCTAAATCCTACCATACTATAGTAGCTTCCATTTTCTTTTCCATTATCCAATAGAATAATAGTGACAATAACACTGTCGATCAGGACAGTTCACTGAGGATCGTGCTGCCTGGCCTGGGCAGTTTGGCAATGCCTGGTGCTCCGCATCAGGCTTCAGGCGCGCCCTTGGCAGAAACAGCTTGCGAGGATTTGCAAAGCAAAAGAAGCGCTATGTGTGTGTATATATATATAGCATATATATATAAGGGAATGGAAAAGAAAAGGGAACTTTTCTCTTATTGAGGATGATATCCATGTAGACTCGGAAGACAGGACCCCCAGCATGCAAAGCATCGAAAGCTCAAGACATGAGCGCGCGAAACCTTTCTTTTTCAGTTCACGGGGAGCTTGACTGCCCGGTCCTAGAAACGGAGCAAGAGTTCCGACGAGCAAGGGGTGTCATGGATGTCTATTGAATTCCATGGTGAGATCTATCTGCTGAACAAACTGCCACCACCGCATTCATCTAATAGAGCTTGTAGCTCCTGTAAGAATCCAGACTTCTGTGTTTTAAAACTTTCCAGATCCTCGTCAAGTGCATCCAGCACATCTATGTGACCATGCCAAGTTGCAATGGTTAATGGACTTCCACCATACCTCTTGCATTTTTCCTTGTCTGCTCCTGCCTTCACAAGGCAATCGACCACATCAGCATGTCCATGCTGAGACGCTGTGTATATCGGTGTTGCCCCTGATTCATCTTCGGTGTCTATGTAAGCCCCAGCCTGGATCAAGAATCGAACTGCCTCGAGCTTGCCGCTCTCAGCTGCGACATAAAGGGGCGTAGCCCCGGCCTCTTCTGTCACCTCTATATTCATCCCGAGGCCCAGAAGGTAGCTGATTATCTCCACTTGCCCGTGCTCTGCGGCAGTGTGTAGAACACTTGCTCCAGTTTGGTCCAGGGCATCTCTGTTTGCGCCGGCCTCTAAAAGGAGGCGAAACACCTGGATACGGCCACTCTGGGCCGCAATGTGCAAAGGCGTGAAGCCACTTTCCTCAGCAGACTCGATGTCAGCACCGAGGTCGAGCAAAAGTCGAATACACTCCATGCTACCATTCGCGGCCGCCGTATGCAAGAGGCACTCTCCCTTCTCATTGATCACATCCCTGTCTGCTCCGGCCTTGCAGATTGAAAAATGCAAAGGCCCTTCAGGTTTACAAATGATATGCACTTACAGATAGAACGGCCTGAAGCAAAAGCTCCAAAACATCACCGGCTCCGGCAACGCAGGCAACGCGAGCAGCGCACCTGTGATCCTTAGGCTTTGGATTCTTGGACGGAGGTGTTGCTGCAGCTCCTTCAGCAGCCACTTTGTTTTTTGCAGCTGAGCTGTTATCTTCTCCTCCCATGAAGCTCTACAATGCCGTTTGCACATGACAGTTGAAGTTCTTGAGTGAATCCTCCACCCAATTCAGTAAAATATTGATCTAAGAACAGGCAAAGTGTCCGGATCGCAGCAGTTAGGCTCCTGGTGCTTCTCCAGGATCTGCATGACAGTCTCAACGTCTTGCGACCAAATTGCTGTCCTGAGCTATGCTCATGCGATATGCCAAAATTCCCGACAAGGACGCCCTCTCTCAGCGTGCAAGATCTTATGAACACGAGAAATTAAAAGCTGGTTGGTGGATACTTGCGACTCTACCATGCTTTCCATTAACATCTGAGCATTCACCCGCATGTGCAACGCTCAACTGCAAGGCTTGTCATGACTCCACGCCCTTGCCGGTGACAGGGGAAGCCATTGGCAATGGATCTGGAGAGCGGCAATGGATCTGGAGAGCGTCCGTCGCTTTCTTGAGCTTGAGGCGTGGAAAGCTTCAGTGCTTGCGATGTCACTCTGAAAGCTGTGGAAACGTCTGAACGGTGTCCCGGCTGGTCTAGCATTCTGTTAAACGAGCCTCTCTGAGCTAGCCTGGCCTTTGATTTGCTTTGATTCGGCTATAATGACACCATCTTGCACCTTTGAGCCCCTTGCATCCGCTGGCCCTTGAAACCATTACTGAAGGCCTTACCTGCCCAAAAGAGCTGATGCAGCTGAGCATCATTAAATCTGCACAATAATCATTGACTGCTTGGTTAAACACGGCTTGAACTTCAGATGGCTGGCCCAGCTGATGCCAGGACTTGCCCTTTTCCTGGGTTGCTGTTAAGGAACTTAAATTAAGTTACCATAATGGGTATATACAGTAAATAATAGAGTTTCCCCAATATAGTAACTTAAATTAAGTTCCTTAACAGCAACCCAGTTTCTATCAGGAGCGCTAGCCGGAAGGGAGGGAAGCCGGTCTTTTCTTGCACAAGCTTCCGTATGTAGCCTTCGACTTGGCCAAAGGGTCCAGGCAACACTGGGCATGGCCAACCAGAAACTTAGGATTTAAGACCTAAAATAACTACTAAACCCCAATATACTTTAGTAGTTTACATTTTCTTTTCCACTATGCCCCAATAGAACACCGATATACTATATGGGCCCTTAAGTGCTAAGCTGCCCATAAGAACACCGCCCAGCAGCCTGCTACGTCTGGTCCACCAAACTCATCCGCTTCGAATAAATTGGTTTCGATGATCAGCTCACCCGCCAAGTTTACCACTCGAAGGTCAGCCATGTCTGCTCTTGTTGGCAGCAAGGATTTAAAGAGGCGATGCTGAACCGAATACTTTTTGCCAACTCCGCTCCCGGGCTTGTTCTGGCCTTCCCTTACTGGGGCTTTCCGCCTCCAAGCGAGGCTCCAAGTTCAGCACCGCATATCCTTCTTGGGGCTTCCTAGTACAGACAAATGCCAGCGAGGCAGGGTGGCGTAGAAAGCACTTACTGATACTTAACTCTATAACATGTAAAGTTGAACGATTGCCGCGGGTATGTTATGTCAGATTGTACGAAGACTTTTGGGATTCAAATCCACTTCTTCCAGCTAGCTTGAGAACGTACTAAAATTGGGTCCCTTGATGCAGTCCCTACTACCGGGGACCCGGAAAGGGACCCTAGCAAGTATTTGGAATCCATGCACGAATGAACCCGGTGACACACCCTTCGTGTCCCCCCATGGGCCGGGCGATGCGGCGCAAAGCGCCACGCGGGATTCCGCAGCCCTGCAGGCTTAAGATGCCCAAAAAGGCCCAATGCAAAATCTCCACAAGGACCCATGTGATCCCTAGGAGGCCTAGGAAAATCCCTAGACCTCCTATAAGGAGCCCCGGAGTCTCCCTCATCATTGTCTACCATCCTGATACAGTGCTTCTTTGCGCTTCCATCTTTCCCATTGTCTTTTTAAGCACTCTCGCTTCTCTAAGGCATGCTTGTAATCTTGTCTGGGCATCTCTGGAATGTCCTTGCCTGAGGCATCCTTACCTGTACTCACTGTACAGAAGGCAAAAAGGTGCAAGAAACAACACAAGAACTGTTTCCTCTGCATTATTGCTCATGACCAGAACAAACCAAACCTTCCACGCTGCTAAGCGCAAACAACCTATCGGCCTCTGGACCTGACGCACAGGATGTACTTAGTCAAGCTATCTTGCGATGAAGTCTACTCGCGCACCAAGGCACAAAGGAAGCACCTTTCCAACCTTCACAAGACCACGCAGTTGACTCGCACCTGATGGCCATCCAGCTGTAAGCCTGGCAGGTTTTGCAACTCAACCGCGGGGGCGGCAAAAAGACACGTCTTGTAGCTTGCAACAATACGATTCGAAAATGGCTCGGTTGGCCTTGACCTCATCTGCAAAGCAGGCCTGCCAAGCAAAGGGTCGGCATCCACAAAAGGAAGCGCAATGAAGCGCCTAAACGCAGGCGGAAGGCCTCGAAGTCAGCCGCGTGAAACATTGCCAGCATCAAGCCAGCAGAGTCATGTCCATGCGGCCTGGGGATGCCGAAAGCAAGTTCCTACGAGTACTTCACTTCGTGCACTTCGCGTTTGATGCCGGGCAGGCTGGGCTAAGGTCACAACGCAAGGCAGGACCAGCTTGCTTTCAACTGCGCGAGCCTGAAGTGATGTAACACTGGACGTGGAGGAGGTGAGGCGAAAGAGAGAAAAATCAACGGTGGGAGGGCTCTCGCCAGCTCGGGTCTGACGGGGCTCGGGCATGTTACAGTAGCCTTGCTCAGAAGACTTTTGCCTGGGCTGAGGAGATCAGTGCACGTACAGCTTTGCTTGTCTCCATCAAGTTGCAGACTGGCAGGACGTTTCAGTGCTCTCCAGCAAGATGGCACCGAGCGCTCGGTGGCCAACCTTGCCACATCACACATTCTGGGGAGTTGTCGAAATTAGAGTTAAGTTCATTTACGCATCTTTCGGGCTGCAGTGTACTGGTGACTGAAACAGGCAACGCCTGCTACAAACTCATAATTCGTACTTGGTTCAACAGACAGTCTCATGAACAGCTACATCTTATCTGGCAACACTTCCCTTGAGCCCACATGCAGTGTGAATCCACTGCTGTCAAGACCATTACAGGTTTCGCCATCCTGCCTTGAAGCGTGCTGAAGGTACTTTTTAAGTAGATCTGTCCTGCAGAGTCTGTGCAGCTGTGAAATAACCTGCCTGGTGACCTTTAATAGTGGGGATGACTAAGATAATCATGCGGCCTACAGACAGGGGCTGTAAGTGTAATGAGTCTGTCAAGCGCCACGATCTTTCCAAGTGATTAGCGCAGAAAATGGGTTGTGATCCCGCTGGAGAACTTACGGCAGACGGGAAGTGATCAGTGTGGCTGCTTGGATGGCTGTTCCATGTGAGCCAGGTCTCTGGAAGGATTCGCAGCGATCCGCAATCTCATCTGACAGTTCGGTTCGACACGCGGCAAGTTTGTCAGCTTCAAGGGTTCATAGCCCATTCAAGAATTCGAGTGCTGGAGATATGCAGAATCCCAGTTTGAGCGCAACCGCAAACAGCAGGGGCATGAGTCGTCTTGGCTGCCGCGCTTCCTTTGCCTGCTGAAGTTGCACTGGGGTCGACCTTATCTGCAGTGAGGCTGCAGGACCAGGACATGTAGCATGTAGAAATCTTAAGAAGACAGAACAACACACTCTTCCCTACACCAAGTTCCTGACAAGGAAAGCGGGTCTTGTGGGTCCGGCGGCTCGAACCTGACGAGAGTCTCTTCACCAACGGCATCACGCTGCCGTGGTGTACCCTACCATTCTTGCATGCGTGATCATGCTTCAGGAGCTCGAGTCATCATCCCCATATTTTGAGATACCCCCCCAACACGAACGCAACTCGAAGTCCGCGAGTTTGCTGGCCATTCAGCCAAGCAGGTGACCAGGGCTGCCACAACCAAAGCGGAACGTCTCCGAGGCAAGGCCTGTCACGGCGGAAGATGGAATCTGGACCGGCCCAAACTAAAAATGCCTCACATGTTCAGTGTATAGGTGGGCGCGTGGGAACCCTGGTTTACCTGAACCTGGCCTGGCTCCCAGGCGCCATGAGCTGTTCGATGCAGGCCCGGGCGCAAGCTTCTGCACCTGCGAAACTCCGGGATTTCAATCAGCCTCCATCACCATCACCTCGAGCCTCTGAGCTGCTTGCTAGTATGCCGTGGCCTGCTTGCGAAAGCAGCCTGCCTGCCACCTGACTTCCAGGAAGCCACAAGGAGGGGCTGCCTCAAGGAGCACGGGCCTCCGAGGCAGTCTTCAAGCCGGAAGCGCCCGAGATGCCCAGCAAGCGCGTCAAGTGTGGCGGCGGTGGCGTCCGCCTGGCGCAGTCGGTCTTGATGCGGATTCTGACTGCCTCTCTCAGACAAATCAGCCCGGAAAACACTGGCAATGAAGCCTCGCAACAAAGAACCAGGACATTCAGAGGTGCATCGGACGAGGTCAGCTTCGGCATCGGCATTCCGAGTCCAAGGCGTTGCGCAGGTGCGGAATTGCCTCCTGGTTCACATGTGTGCCCAGGCCATGGCAAGCTGGTGAGAACCCAATGACCTATGGTTGCTAGAATCATTGCAAGCTTGTTCAATGCAAGGCGTCCGTCGAGCTCGGCAGGAAGAAAATCTCCTGTCGGTGGTCCACATCCAGCAAACGACCTGATGCGATGTCAAGTGTCAAGAATCAGCGACCAGAGAGCTCTGCAAGGTCGTCAACGCTGGGCTGGAGGCACTGACCCGCCATCGAGCCCATTAGTGACGCCTGCAGAATAGGCTCACTACCCATCTAACTGCAAGTAGCCAGTTTCGCACACCTTCGCAGGCCTCGAAGCGAACAGACTCGTGGCATTCGCTTTGAAAATATGGCTTCTTGTCGCCGTTGAAATGAGCCTTGTTTCACAAGGCACCGAGCTCACGTTGCTCGTTGCTGGCAGGAGCTGCAAGTGCAGCCTTTCGGGCCCACCCTTGTGGTGCTCAGTGGCACATTAAGATCCTGGAGCTGAGTACTTGACTACCAGTGGCGGCGGCCTGTTTTCCCGACGTTTAGCCTGCACCATGCTCTCCGCTCAGTGGCATCAGGATGTTCAAGAGCTGAAGCTGTCAGCCTTGAGATTTGCAGGACTCCACTTCGACCGGACCGGCCTGCGACGACTGTCGTAGAAGAAGACACATCCAAAACGATAAGGTCACCGCTGTCGCTCTCTGGCTGCCGCAGCATAGAAACCGTGCTCCTTGGTCGGCCCACAAGCGGGTGATAGTGCTGGACGGTGACTCATGACCTGATAATTCACTGGCACATGTAAAACTTACACATCTCGGAGCTGCGGACCATGCGGCCACGAAAGCTGCAAACCTAGCAAACGCGGATTCTCTTCAGCCAGCTAAACCGACCAGACCAAGCACGTGTTTGGCACCTGGGGGTCAAGCAGGCGCTGTTTTCAATCGCCTAGAGGTCGCAGCGGCCACAGCTTCTATCTTCTCAAGTTTGCACGAGAGCTCTTTGGAGGCATCATCATAGGAATTCTAAGTCTTTCAAAATGCGGGTTCGGCCTGGCCAGTTCGTGCAGAGGCACCCCATGCAGGGAAGCAATGAGCTCGCCCGTGTGGTCCTGGCTTCTCCACAACGGCTGCCAACGCATTCAAAGGGCAAATTGTGGCAGCTGGACCACGCGCAAAGGCACCTTCAGGGTGGAACCCAAATCTCTCCACAGCAAGCTTCAGACCGCTCGCAGGCTGGGAAGCCCACCCAGGGTCTTGCCAGCAAGCTGGCATGAAGCGCTGTAGATGTCGCCAGGGCCTTCACATGGTAGTTAGGCTTTGCCACTGGATCTCAAACTCCCCAATGCTTCAGGGCCTGGTCTGCAAAGTCTCCGAAGCGTCGCAGAACATCTGCGGCCAAAGCAAAAAGCCCACGAAGGCTCCCAACCTAAGCTGCTTGAAGCAGAACTGCCTGTGCCTGCATATGCAGTTTGAAGCCTTCCAAGCCAAATGGAGCCGAGTGGCGCGGCCCATGAAAACACCGCTGTTCAGGAAGGGGAGAAACAATGGCAAAACCTGATATCTGTAGCTGCCATGGAGCACACAACACCATAGCGGCAAAGGGCCTCTGTGCGGTTTTGGCCGAAGTGATGTCCAGGGCTTTTTCCGGGATGACCCAAATGTTGTCGCCAGTGCTCACAGACCTTCACGCCGGGTACAAGTGGCAATGGTTCCATACGATGCACCTCCACAACAGTTGGACCCTTAAGGTATGGACATTCTGAAGACTTCCCAGTTCGGTACCAGCCCCTGGCTCCAGTTCTGAAGGCATATTTAAGAACACCAAGGGCGTATTCAAATACCCTGGTTTGGAACCCCTGGAAGATTCTGGTGCCTCCACTGCTACCTGCCTGGTCACCCAAGCCCATCAAATTAGCTTTGAGAAGAGCCAAAGCCTCTCTCTGCTCTTGCCGCAACATCTGAAAACTCCACGGCACTTGCAAGCCACAACCCCCCTTTGCCAAGCCTTGTCGCCCCGCAGCTCGTATCCTGCACCAAAACTGTACACGTAGCCGGGCCGGTAGTCTCCCGTCCTTTGAGCTACACTCCCTCTTTGTCAGACTTGGGCTAATTTTTCGAGAGCGGTAAACGTGTGCAGCGTACAAACTTCTATTTCCTTACTAGGGGGTATTGGGTTATATGGGGGTTACATTGGGGTGATATTGGGCTCACATTGGGCTTACATTGGGGTTATATTGGGCTTACATTGGGGTCACAAAGGGGTTATATTGGGCTTCTACGTACATGGACTCTAAGCAGCCCGCATGTAAGGCGGCTGGCTCCAAGGATGGACGAAGGGCCAACCTGAATCCCAGGACCCTTTAGATTGTAGGGTTTAGGGTTTAGGGTTTAGATTGTAGTCCCCCTTAAGTAGATAGAATATGGGGCTTTATAGGGGTTATCTTGGGACAATGGAAAAGAAAATGGAAACTACTGTTTGGGGGTAGGGTGTAGGGTTTAGGGTATCGTCCCCCTTAAGTAGATACTGTAGAATATGGGATATCTGGAGATCTTATTATAATGTACCCAAAGCCATATTCTATCTACCTTAGCGTGAGTACACCTGGAAGAAGGTGCCCCCTTTAAATATACTCCCCAACATATTATGGTGCATAACAGTGAATGGTACTATGTCAGGGGAAGATTCGTGATTTGGGGGGTAGGGTGGGGAGGGCGGGTTGCTGTGTGGAGTGTGTCCCTACTGCAGGTGCGAAGGAACAGGGCCCGAGCAGTTGGCCTCACCACTGAAGATGACGGGGCCCGTGGGCAAGCTGTTTAAGGGCCTCTGACAGGCCACATCAGTAGTAGCAGCAAAAGTAATATCAGAGATCAATGCACAACTACATCGCAAAAAATAGCACACATTTCCACAGTAAAATTAAACGTAATCGCAATGAAAAACGAAGATAATGATGGTATATAGGGATACTGATACTCACAATACACACTTGATTTGTCCCAACGAGAAGTTGTGAGGCCAGTGCCCAAGGCGGCGTTGCATGTGATCGAAGGTGTCCCGCAAGTGCTCCAGGCTGGGTGTCTCCAGCCTATTGGGCATAGGTACCAAAACTACTGCTGCTGCTGCTGCTGCTACTACTTAAAGTTATCTTCTCACTACTACAAGAACTTTTACTAACAATATCATAACTACTTGGTACTGTGACTTTTGATGTAGGCATACCATGACACGGAAAGGATTTTTTTTAGTGTTGGGGGGTGGGGGCCCCTGTAATCGCCCATGCATCCGAAATGTTTTCCACAACATGCCTTTCAAGGTCAGCCCCTCTCCGAGCCCACCCCACTGTAGTATGAAGTTACTGTATCTGACTATCCTGTTACACTTCATAACTCGCCTGCAGGGATCCTCAACGCATTTGAGTCATTCTGAGGATTCCACGACACAGGCTTAGTGGTAGTAGTGGCAGACTAGCGTAATGTTGACATGCTCAGGCGCCAACACGACATCCCAGCCATCCATTACCACCAGTAGGTCCTCAAAGCACACGTATGAGCCGCCATGCTGCAAGAAAGATCCCTCAATGTGGATCAAAGGAGCCCCCTAATTACTACCCGAACACCCAAAGCAACAAAAAGAAATGGAGTCCTCTTCGTGAAAGTCGCGCAAATGAGGCCAAACCTCAGTTGCATGCAGCTTCTTCTTGACTTAAACAGGGCAACGGGACGTCAAGAGTTTGTTCATGGCTGTTGAGTTTGAGACTAGTTCTTGAATATGTACAGCATGTCATCAGTGCCTTGTGCAGCACCCCAGGGCAATAGTTCAACAAATTCTGCCACAAGGCATACAGGTATGATGTGACAGGGCCCAGCAACTTTGGCTGAGTCTCCGACAGCAAAGAACTTGCGCACCTGCCCAAAACTTTCCAAGAGATGCCCAGCATATGCTGGGTAGATTGAGGTAGTCACCCAACACCGATGTTAGGGAACATCTCGACAGACCATCTCTTTTCAGCAAGCTCCAAAACATTCCGGGCGAACCTGGGAATCCGTCCAACAGCACCAGCACCAGCACCAGCTAGGGTTCCTACCCCAGGGTACACCCCTTCAAATACAAGCTTGGGCAACCTTTGGGGGTCTTCAACCACAGAAGAAATCACGAAACTCAACTCTCCGGTTCTCATATGTTCTCATAGCATGAATTGCCCTGAAGGGTCTTGAAAGCAAAGCTCAGCCCTGGTTGTGTTCACCGTTCGCATGTTCTCCCTTTCGTTCAGCCTATACATCACTAAATTACGAGCACTACTGTCCAAGTGCTACTAAAAGCTCAACAGCTAACATGGCTCCGCAAGCAGCTGGTCTATGTACAGGCCGCTCTTGGAGTGCTGGCCGTGGTTGCTGCAGTCTGCACCCTTCAGTTCCACTTTCAGAGAGCCCGAACCTTGGAAGGCACCCAAATCAAGCAAAGTCCACTGCTCTTCAGGCAAAGAAGACAACACCCCAGGGACAAAGGTCTTGGTTTCTGAGCCATTGAGGGAGACGATCACATCCGTGTCGAAATAGATGCGATGCTTCCGCTTCACCCTGAGAAAGATGCTCCAGTTGCCGCCCTCCATCCCCCTGAAAGTGCCACAAAGCTCGAACCAACAAACACCATCCAAGAGATGCACAGTCCGGCCAGCTTCGTGCACAGCAGGGATATACCGCTGGTCCCCAAACCAGGCACCATCAAGATCAGCGTAGATGGAAACTCGGCGGAGAGTAAGAGTCAACTCAAGTGCCATTGCGTGCGGTTCAGTCAAATAGCTTCCAAGTACGGAGGAATCTTCCATCATGTTGCCCCCATGCAGCAGGGTCATCTTTTCCGTTGCCACGTTAGGTAGCACCAACTGCTTCAGGTCTTGCACCCGAGACTGCTGATCCATATCTCCAGAAAACATCTGTCTTCCGGAGGGGCCCATCGTAATGGTGACCAAAACCATGGCTGGCTACTTCGCACGCAGAGTTCAAAGCTTTCGAGCCAGTATGCCTTGATGCCCTGTGGCTGGAAAAATGATAACAAAAGATGTCACACATCAAAATGTCCTTTGCATGACCTTTTACCACACTGGTACTGGTAAAGATTGGCACACGCCGCGGCAGCTGCGCCTTCTGTAGACCTTTGGTCTTCTTGCATTCCTGCAATGAAAGTCACTTGCAAAGCATGATACCTGAGCTTCAAGGGCCGTAACTCGGATAAGATCAAAGTGTCCTCTTTGGTCATGCAATGCAAAGTGGCGGCCATGCGCTGGCCCTGTACTTGTCTTGCCTCAATGCAAATACAGCGACCGTAGCTGTTGGTGTGAGAGGTTACCCATGCACTCTTCCATCGCGGCTGCATTGCTTCGAACTTCTGTGTTGATGGGTTCCAGCGATCGCACAGCACACGTCATACATATAGATATATATATATATAACCCCAATATACTCTAGTAGTTTCCATGTTGTTTTCCACTATCCCACAGCAGTTCCCGTTTTATTTGACATTGTCCCAATATAACCCCAATATGCCAATATACTATAGTAGTTTCCATCTTATTTTCCGTTATCCCAATATCATCCCAACCCTAAACCTAAACTACCTCAAATAGTAGTTTCCATGTTATTTCCATTATCCCAATTCATAACCCCTATATATACCCTATAGAATCCCTATATGATCCCCATATTAATCCCTATACTCCCTGTAGTTTCCATTTTCTTTTCCACTATATAGCTTCCATTTTATTTTCCATTATCCCTATGTAACCCCAATATATACCCTATAATCCATGTATAACCCATTTTTGTAGATTCCATAACACCCTAAACCCTAAACCCTAAACCCTATATCCATCCCAATAGGCGGCGCCAGCCTTGCCCTGCTCAGCCAGGGCCTCTGCTATCGAGTCCAAGGCCTCCGACTGATCCAGTGGAAGATCTTGGGGCTCTATTGGGATTATGGGTTATATGGGGGTTATACTGGGGTTCTATTGGGATTATATTAGGGCAATATTGGGCTTATATTAGGGAAATATTGGGGTTATATTGGGATTATATGGGGGTTACATTGGGGTTACATTGGATTGTACTTCTATTTCATTACTCATAGGGGGTATTGGGTTATAGGGGGGTTACATTGGGGTTCTATTGGGGTTCTATTGGGGTTATATTGGATACTCATAGGCGTATTGGGTTATATGGGGGTTATTGGGGCTATACTGGGGTTACATTGGGGTTACATTGGATTGTATTGGGGTTGTGTTGGGTTTAAACTTGGGTTACAGGGGGGTTATACTCTGGGTTGAACAACTGCTTTTCGGCGCCTCGCGGGGAACAGCACCGAGAGGTGTTTCCTGGGTATTGTGAAGATCCTATGCGTAGCACAACATGGCATGGGCCAGGTGAGTTCGAGTCCTCCTCGTAGCCCAAACCAACCTGCGCGAAAGCGACGCACATCAGCCATAGGTCACGGTTTGGATGATCACCAAGCACGTGGCCACATGCAGGATCCCGCCAGCTGCGGACACAGAGCCGGCCAAGGTGCACAAATTGGGGTGTGCAGAATCCTGGGTGCTGTGTGTGCTAAAAGCTGCAATCCCTAACGCACGCTATGCAAAGCAAGACGCGGAGGTGAACTGCCTGAATGCTTTGAATACTTCGACTCCAGGCCAATTCGTCACAAGCATTGAAGCACTTCAGCAGCTCTAGAATTCCCAGTGATGGCACCGTAGTACAACACTACTCCCGTGGCTACCAACGCATGCGGCTCATTCATCAATATATGATGTTCAAAGCATCCACGAGGCCCACGCTGCGAAGGCAAAGACATGCACCGCAGGTGAGGGCATGGCATGGTCAAATCCGGACTTGCTGACTGAGATAGCACGAAATTCTGGATTCATGGCACAGTGCCCTTTCGAAGGGAGAACCTGCTGCATGCTATTGAGATGGCTGATTGTTCGAGGTGCGGGGTAGCAAGCACATGAAAGGCATCTAGGTGCCTGCAAATGTGTAAATGCAGTTTGAAAATTTGTTGTTCGAAGCTTGCTCAGGTTGCTTCATTGTGACTCAGGCTTTGTGAGACTGAGTTGGATGATCTCAAACTTTTGCACATGCGTGGTCGGGATCATGGCCTTCTGATCCTGAGCGGGAAACGGAGCAAACAAATCGGCAACGTGATCCACCAATTAGATCATACAGTCCTGCAATGCTAACGGCAAAAATCTGCTCGGAGCCAACTCGACATGTGTACAAAGCTCCACAGGGATGACATTACGCGACATTATGCACGTTACGTTGCTAGAATTGATGGAAGTAGCGGGAGCTGGTCGCCGAGACTCTCAACCTCGAAGAGCGCCGTGTAACATGTTCTTTTTGAGGACAGCTGATTCTGTCAAGTTCATCATGACTGATGGCGTCGAAGTTGTGGATTGTACCTTGCTGTAGCCATCCACCTCTGGCTCATCATTCGGTACCTATCAATATACCTCAATATCTAGGCTTCCAGACTCTAACAGGTTTATGCTGTTCCATATACGTCTCACCAAAATGACCCAGATCTTCAGGTGTCAAATCCACCTGCTGCCAGGCCAAAATTAAAAAAAACGCGCGCACAAACATGCGGGCCCTGTGCTTGCAAGTGAAAAATGGCGGCTCTGCAAAAAGCCTGTATGAACGGTTCCGGTCCGCCGCTCTCCGAGCCTTTGCCGCCATGGAAATGAATTGAAAAGAAGTCAGCACATAGATGCGCTTCGTTTTGCCAGAAGGCCTTCCAGCATCTGCTTTCACTTCCAGATCTGACGCTCCAGCAAGTGGCATCCATCCAGCGAATCTAGTGCCAGGGCATGCTATGTACATGGGGTCGCACTTTGGCAATGGCGGGAGGTCTTTGGGAGCCGGGTCCTTCGACTTTTTAGACGTGCTATGATGCGCTGCTTGATGCTCCCAATGGCCAAAACGAAGTCGCAGTTCAAATTCTTCGTCTGCGACCATCTTGAGGAAACTTTTTCAAGTAGCCGGGCTCGTCAAGAATCTGGCCTTCGAGAGAAGCTCAGTGCCTCGTAGGGTCGTCATTGCGCTAGGCATCCAACCAACAAGCACATATTCAACACATCGCACTTAACGTCCGCCTCGCGTTTGGACACCTTGCGCAGCTCAGCTCATCCCCTGCTGCAGCGCGTGGGCAATGCAAGAATCAAAGAGGTTGCACTGCAATCACACCTGCACCGTGGATGAGAGCAACTCTTCTTCCAGGATGAAGCGGCCTTCCTTGAACCGCGGCTTTCTGGGTGTATTTAACACTTACAAAAAAATTATACACATAAATGTCTGCATACAGTGTATTCATTCGGATATGAGTAATATGCCATGGTGGTTTCATGCAGCCAGTCTGAAAGGAATGGCAATGCCTTGTACTTCTGGTCCTCTTCGAAGGCCACCTGCTAGCAGCCAAACCCGCATCTCCACATTTTTGTCCTTTCTGATACTTGATATGCAATATGTGCATGGTAATATAAAACAAGAATGCGGATGCCTCACTCCATCAAACATTCCATAACACGTTGCAGCTGCGAGACGCTTCCAAGGCCTCATATTTCCAACCTACACGCTCTTCGCCTTGGCAAGCAACAGCATCTTATTTGCATGCATTACTGGCAGCGACTAATGCAGCAGTGTAAGGTCATGGCACACGACACAGAAGAGACAGCGAATTGTATGTAGGCCTCCAAGTTGCATGTAAAAACACATCATGGGAAGCTTGACTTGATGTTCCACCCACTGACTCTCGTTTGTTAAAACCGGTTCAAGCCGCAGCCACTGTCAATCAAACGTTCTCTGCAAATCGCCTGTTGTCATAACGCTATCTTCCAAAGGTCCTTGTCGGCCAGCGGAGCGACAAATAGACATGCATCTTGAACATGAAAGTAACAACCCTGGCAATGTCCTGCTGTGACGTTGATCACCTGGTTGAAGAGCAGTGCGTTGCCTGTCCTGCATTAG
Source organism: Symbiodinium pilosum (assembly GCA_905231905.1). Taxonomy (NCBI): domain Eukaryota; class Dinophyceae; order Suessiales; family Symbiodiniaceae; genus Symbiodinium; species Symbiodinium pilosum. Next base: position 160,451 of record CAJNIZ010017446.1, read on the forward strand.
CTTCTACTCTGGAATAACAAAATGTGCGAATCAAATTCAATTGAAATTCCATGTTTGTTGGATGGCTGGTTGTTTTGGCAAGCACTTGCCGCGTCTGCCGGCCTGCCCCTGAAGTTCGTCGAAAGCAAATCCTGGCAAACCATGCAGGCAGTCACGCATAAAGGCCGATAACAAACACAAGCAACAAACATGTGCCTTGTACTGTGCGAAGTGCGCACCACAAGCTGCACAGCAATATACCTCAGGAATGCATGCGAATTTTCTCTGCATTCCGTGAACCCAGATTGAGGACTGCGCCGGCTCGTCATCGTTGTAGAACCGCTGAAAGAACCGGCCCATGATTGGCAGCAGTTTAGAAAGCAAATCACGAAACGTGCGTCCAAACTGGGTCATCTGAAGTCAATTTTAATTGCACCACAAACCAATGAAGCAAATCTGCTATGACAACTTGAACCAAAAGAGTCAGAGAGCATTTGTTTGACCGCCCTGCCCCCCCCCAGCACACATGGATGTCAAGTGGAACGTTATGGATCTCAAGAAAGCAATCTTGTGTCGCCTGTTTCATCGCAGAAAGCATCCAGGTCTCAAAGAAAGACAGCATGGATAAAACAGGTACCATATGACCCTGGCGGTCACAGCAAGCTTGCCTCAGGACTTTGTAATTGGACATGTGCTGTCGAAGCCAAACAAAAAAAGCATGGCTTGGCTGCGTGCGCAACACCTGCGAGTACTTCCGCCGCAGGCTCCTGGCCCGACCAAGACGCTGCAACTAGATCTACAGCTCCAATGAGCGGTCAGTCGCGATGTAAATTTGCAAATATGATAGTTTCCCATCATAGGGTGACCCCAATATACAACCCTAAATACTGCAATCCTTAATCTGGGACCCCTAAAGAGGTACCCCTAATTTTGGGAAATCCCCATATGCATATCCTCATATAGCATATAGAAGCCGACCCGGCCTGGGGATCCATCAGCTCGAGGGCCCAAGCCCAGTAGCTCTGCTCGGAGCAGCAAAGGATTGCAGCCTCGTCTTAAGATGTCTTAAGTGGGTTTTCGTCAAGGGATTCTGCTATGCTTTGTCAAGTTAGTCTTTTTTAAATCGAGGCGCAGTGGCTCCAAATTCGGTCTGCTGCATCCCGAGCAGCTGTAGCCGCAACAAAGTCCTGTTTCCGCTTGGCAGCAGGTAGGGCTTTGGATCCAGCGCCAGCATGACAGTTGAAGAAATCACGGCAATGCGAAAGCATTGTCTTGGCACCACTCCTACTACACATGCGCATACCATCACCGTGTCCTCAAAGCTTGCTGCCATTTGCCAGATCTCTTGCAGGCACTCAGCATTGAACTGAAAGTGATTTCCTTGCGGTTAGTGGCCGATACAGGATTTATGCTATGCAAATGAACATGGTATGATGCCCTCGAGAAGGAACAATGCAAGTCCAAGACTCGGATGGGCGAACACCACCTGCGCAAGGCAAAGGCTCCACCTTTAGCGGCTTCAGGTCTAAAACCCTTACCGTGCCAGGCCGTAATTGCGCATCATCTGCTGGGCCTTCGGAAAAAGCCCCGAGAGTTTGCAAAGCAATCTGCCATCGACTGCCAGCTGCGCAGGCACTGAGCGCAGCATTGTTGACCATGGCCTTGCATAGCAGGGAAGTCCTAGCCTCACGAAGCCATTTTTCATGCCACTGCGTGAAGGCTGCAGTGGCTGTGCAGGTAACCCGTGCTGCTTCAAGCGTCAACTGTCTGATGTAGGGGCTCACATGGTAAGAGTGGGTTGTTGGGATGCATTGGGCTACAATTCTGTGCGGAGTTTATTGGCACACATCAAATTCCGTAATTGTGCAGCATTCACATTCTTCGGCCAGGATGCGTCAGGTTGCGAATTCGTGCTTCGGAGTTGAAGTAAAAGCAGCAGAGCCACGCCCCATTGCTCAACGTTCTCACCTGGACTGCTACGGAGATCATCGGAGGCTCCACATGCATCAAATTTGGGGGGGGCCTAAACTGATCGCCAAGGTCTAGATTTCATTAGCAAGGAAGCGACTGAAAGCTGACAGGTCGCAGGCACCAAGGACTGCACCCATGCGCAGCAAGCTTGCGCTTTCTAGGCCAGGGACCTCAACTCCAGCTTCACACATCCCAGGACGCTTGCACTGCTTAACCCTGGCTACTAAGACCTTGGCACTGCCACGACCCGGCAGCAACTGCACAGCAGTTGTCCAACCTGTGCGCGTGGCTGTGACATCACCCGTTAGCTTTGTCTATGCTCTGGTTCTGCCTGCGTGCCGCTGGAAGGCCAGTGTGGTAGCAGACCGCGAAATCCTCAGATCTTGCAGCTGGGGCTTTTGACGCCCTAGCGTTAGAAGAAGCACATCGCAAGCCGGCAAAGAAACTACAGCTACGAATACACGCAGGACTGTTCCAAGCCACGGGGCTCATTGGGTGCCACAGGTGATGCCGACATTCCACGCAGGAGGTTTAATGCCTGTTCCCAGTGGCCTCCTTAGTGGTAATGCTGCGTCGCGGCATAGGGGCTCTCTTGTGGCTAACGTTAGGACTGCTAACAGCGCCAGCAGCTACAGAGGTGACTGCGAGCATGCGATATGCAGAACAAATATCTATTTGAGGTTTGGCAGGTTGGCTTGGTTTGGCTCAGCGGCTTGGCTTGGGGGAGTTCAAGTGAAACCACCCACCTTGCCAAGATGCCCTCTTCGCATGCGCTTATGGCCTTGGCGGTCAACAGTCCGCAAACGTGCTTCCTGCAAACCGTCAACACACATGAGAAAGAGAAAGTCCTGGTTCAAACAAGTCTCGACTGTGTAGCCAGCCTGCGACAGCTGAATCCTTAGGGGAGCCATGCGCATTGCCTGTCAAGGCTTGTCCGGTTGCAGCCCCCTTTGAAAAATGTGTGCTTGGGATGCGCAGTTCTCGCCTGAATTAAAACCCTCTCAACTATGCACTGGGGCGTGCGCTTCATTTCTTGCGCTGACAGCAGCAGTCCCAAGGCCACATCCCATTTCCGACCTGCCAGGAGACAATGCAACCCTAATGCACACCGGCATTGAATGCTTGGATGTAGAGATGTGTTCATCAGGCTCAATCGCAAGCGTGACCACAATCGGTACTGTGTCAGGAGCTGCCTGCCCCACAAGCACTCATCACAGCCATGATGCTGACCTCCTTGGAATGGTGCCATCATCGCCATTAGCTGCGTTCAATCAAAAACAGTTTGAAGTGAAAGGCGGCAGGGTCCCTTTGGAGCAGGCTGAGGTGCCAACATTTGGCGACGCGTCAAAGTCAGACATGCTCTCGAACATCTCCTGGACAATCCCACACAGAGCACAGGCATCCATCCATGGGGACGCTTCGCACTGATCAAAAGCACCCAGTCCAACGCTTCGCGCCAGCGGCTCCCTGCTGCAGCTGCTGCCAGAGCTGCGCTTAGGGCAACTACGTTGGGTCGCACGGACTCCTGGAAAGATAGGAAATGGATTGTGGCAGGCAGGTGATGGGTGTGAAGTGCTGGATCCTGGCACATTCTGGCGAGCAGACAAAGGGAAAGCTCCCACTCGCCACCAGTGGTGCAGGCCGCGATTGCTGTGCTGAAGCTGAAGACGTCAGCAAATCTTAGAGGATTGGAGCAGGCAAACACCTGCTAAAACAGATCATTCCTTGCTACCTCACCTTGTCTTGCGCAGCGCTTCTGATTCAAAACAAGGAGCCCGCGGGATGCCATTTTCCAAAGCAGAGACAGCACTTCTTGCCAAAGACCTGCCTCCCCGCAAGCTGCCATCAGCGTACCTCAGCCACGGCCAGTATTTGCTTGTGTCCGTCGTCTGCATGCTTTCGAGAAGCCTGAGGAGCGTGCTTTCTGTGATTGCGTCTGCGGCACGAATTAGTTTCGGTGTTGCCTGGCAAGTCAATCGTTCAGCTTCCTCGCCGCTTACCGTAGGAGCTGCACACGGGCCTCGAGAGTCTGTAGGGCATGCTGCCACTGCGAGGCCCGGGTAAGCAAGCTGACTGCAGTCGTGGCGGTGATTTGGTCCTCAGATTGTCTCTGTCGCATCGCCGTTGTTTCTGCTTTTGGTGGGACTGATTACTTACATTACTCAAATCCAAAATGCTGTCGGCTGGCCGTCTCAATCAGTGAGCTTCGCATGGAAAAGGCCAAGTGAAACGCAGAGTGCCAAAGCAAAGACTTGCTGAATGCTCCAAGTGCTGTGTTGCAAGCCACCTCCGCTGTGACAGTGAGGGCAGCCAAATCTGAGATGAGATGATCTTACCCTACTTCCAATAATATCAACCCTGAATAGTGTCACAAGCTGTCAATCGCCCATGCCTGTGTTACGCCAGCGTCATTGAACGTCATCATCGTAAGCTGCAGGCTGTTCTGCCATCACATGGCACTTTACACATGTGAAGGCCCAAATTTCAAAGCAGCGTTTTGATGCAGAAACAACGACGGAGTCCTCCCAAAGGGCAGCCCCTGCGCATGCGTTGGAGGCTATGCACTTGGTCTTCTCATTCGGGTACAAGGAATGTCCTTTCGCAAGGGTGGAGCATCTGCATGACATCGAGACATTCCATGGAATTGTGCCAGTATCCCAGAAACATAGCAATTGCCTGGCATTGAGCGACACACCTCCAGAGCTTCTTGCCACTGGCGCTGCTTTGCCTTGCAAATCTTCCATGCTGCAGAGAATTCGGCTAGTTGCAAATCTGCGCCAAGCCGCACATGATTGCATTGCCGAATTAAATACGACGACGTCTGCTCGAATAGCTTGAGCAGAGAGATTTCCCACCAGCATCAGAGACTGCTCCCAGAGCACCTCCTGTCTTGAACACTACCCACAGCATGATGAACGGCACACCTAGTGCACGTCCCTCCTTGCCACAGGCCGCGATCACAGCACTTACATGGAAAACGTTGAGCTGCACCTTCGAAAAGATCAACATGTCAAAATCATGTACTGGTAGTTGCACTGGATGCACCTTTTCCTCCACGAAGGCAAGGAGCATCTCAAGGGCTCCGCGGGCCCCGAGGCGACCCAGGCGACGAGTGGCCTGTAGAAGCCGAGGAACAAGGCTAAGGACGCTGGTCCAACAAAGCTAAAAGCCAGAGGTGCCTCCTTCTGAGCCGCTTTTCGCTTGTCACGACCTCAGTTCACCGATCTCTGGCTTGCTGCAGCAGTCTGAGTAACATGAAGGCCTATGCCCTCTTTTGACTGAGCGCAGTACGAACATTGGGGTCTCCTTTTCTCATCCTGCGCCCTTGTCAGTGGCCACACGTGGGCAAGGAGGCTAACCTGCCGGGAGATAAGGTTGCCGTCTCCCCCAGATGGGGGCGAAGAGCACCAGTCCTTGGAATGGAGGACACTGCCAAGCTGCAGTAAACATGCCAAGCCGTGCAAAGGCTCCGGCCAAGTTCCACACCTCCGCCATCGTAGCGTGCCAGGAGAGCTGGCGCTACGCAAGAATGTGCGCCCGGTGGCATTGAGAACTTGCAGAATCACATGGCTCCAGCGCAGCTCTGCAAGCCGTCAACCTTCTGCAATGCTGCCCAATACCGTTTTCAGTTGTCCTAACCCACCCTGAAATGTTGATTTGCATGGCGCGTGTGCATATATAGCCTGGGAGCAAATTGAGATACTTGAGCAGAATTTGAATTCGCTAGTCAGCCTGCAAACGACATCTTCCGCAGGGGGCAAATTCAAATCCCCATCTAACCCAAAACTTTGCCGTCGGCTCCCCATAGTGTCAACAGAGGGACATGCCCACGTCCCTGCTGTGCAACTTCAGCCAGCTTCAGCGCCAGAGACTAAAGCAAGCATCATCTTCTTTTTTGTCACTTGGGCTCGCCAGTCACTTGAGGTGAACGAACTGGCCTCAGCGTGCCGTCAACAAGAGGTCCTCTTTCAGAGTGACCGGCTCCGCAATGCCAGTTGCAAGCCATAATGCCAGAAAATCTCGGGGCAGAGCTTGTCATGGAAGCTGGCATCCAGCATGAGGCCAGGAAACAGGTGCACCTGTGCTGGCTGGCTGTTGCAAATCGGCGCGCATTGCTCATCGCGGCTACAGCCCGCAGAAGGGAAGTTTGAGGGATGCGCATGCGTTGCCCGCAAGTCCTCCACCTGAAGGTTGCAAGTCTGAGAATGTTTGTTACCTGCTAACGCCACAGTGTCAAGTAGCACGACAAGGACCTTGCATGACCAGGCTGAGCTTGAAGCCGTTACCTTGTCCTCTGGATGGGTGTGCGAACTTTCCTGAAACCAGGCGTTCGGCCTTACATCAAGATTTCCAGTGAAGAGGGCAGTTTGGCTGATCATCGTCTCATGTTCTTCTTCTCAAGGCAAAAGGAGCCCGGCAAGAGCCAATGACTTTCTTTCAGGGTTGTAAGAGAATCTGATGGCCCTGGGGCAATGCCCCAAGCTGTTCGCATCCCACATTGGTCCGACCCAGGAGCCCCGATGTGCCGCCCATAAACACGTCCCATTGCATCGCAGACTACTGCAAATTATCTAGGCCCCTCCCACTGGACATGCATAAAGGCAGCTGGGACTTGTGTACGAGTTTCGATCCTTCTCTACTGGGCTGTGAGAAGAGAAGAACGCAGTGATGCTGTCTCTCTCTCTTCTTCTTCGTCAGGCCATATGCCCGCCGGGTGAGGCCCACTGAAGGGATCTGTCCATGCGCTGGTCGGGCACCGAGGCCCCAGGTAACATCTGTATACTTCAAGTGTTCCTGAACACTCACATCCAGGGAGCAGACCACTCCAAAAGGTCTCCTCTCGTCATGGCCTCGGGGTGCGCATGTCTGAAATGTGCCAGTTGTCTATAAGACATGCAGCGCACAAAGCAGGAAGCCGTTTGAAGGGGTTTGGGATTCTACTAGATTTACTAGATGTGCTGATTCTGGGTGAACCCCCAAGAATCACGCCACCCGCAGGCCAATGTGCGGGAAATGCACGTCCGCCTTGCAGGAATCTGCAAGGCTTGCAGGCATCATAATGCCAGAGTGCCCCAGCAGGCCTTCTCTGTGAGACATATGGTGGCACACCTTGACAATGCTTACAATCATTCATGTTGCGATTCCTGTCCTTGGCTGGCCTCTGTCCACAGCCTCTGTTGCCCATCCCAAGCTCAGTGTTGGCCCGAACAAGCCTCAAGTACCTGGCACGGCTCGTGTATCAAACGTCGCTCAGGATTGCGCTGATGACTGTAGGTGGCACCCCATGTTTTCCGGTGCAAACTCATTCCACGCAATGAGTCTCTCCTGCAGCTCGCGTGAACAGTGTACAGGGGTAGGTCGCTTGCTGGAAGAATATGTACCACAAGGCAGTCGGCTTGCCGGTGGTACAGTAAAAGCACTAACCAAGCGGAGCTCCACAGGCATCCTGCCTCTATCTGCTGGACGACTGGAGCAACGGGTTCGGTCATGGTCTGCAACAGCACCTTGCCATGAAGACTTGTAATGACTCCAGTAACAGAATGCAATCATAGTCTGTTTCGAAGATGTGTTGGCGAAGCTCTGCACAGCAGCGCCAGCGAAGCTCCCGTTCTCTTGGCCTGGGCATACACTGGTGCCAATGAAACCAGAATTTCACGCAGTTGTTTTACCCACCTTATTCTTGCTTGGCTTCAGGCCGCGGTCTTCCGCCAGTGAGGTGAAGTACTCTGCCTTGTTGAAAAAACGTGCAGATACGCGCGGAACTGATGTATGAATCTCGGTAGCAACATACACATGCATGGGTCGTGTTAGGGGTAATGTGAGGGGGGTTATATACTGTTGGGTTTTTATGGTGGTTATGCAGGGGCTATAGAGGGGATCCCGGAAAAGAAACTGGAAGCTACTATAATTTTTGATTGTGAATAAGCAGAAGTCCGGAGCCTCATCCCGGGTGAGAAATTGAGGGACCTGGGCAGTCAGGCCGAGTTTCCCTCGCAACTCCATCTAGTTCCAAGCAACCCTACAGTACTATAGTATTCTTGTATTGTTGTAGTACGGTACCAGTAGTATGCAAGTACTACAATAATATTGCATTGTAGTATGGTAGCACCCTAGTTGTTGTACTGGTATTAGTGCGTACTTCGGCCGGCAGGCAACAACCTTTTCTCAGCTTGCGTGTTGTTCTTTGTCCCTAAGCGAGGCTCCCCCGGCAACGTAGCCCTTGCTTCATGGCTGGTTGCTAAACGAGTGGGGGCCATATTAATAGGGGTGATGTAGCGGTTATGCAACGGTCAAGGCAGGTTGTACAGGGGTTTTACGGGGGTCATGTAGGGGCTATATATGGGTCATATGGGGGTTGTATAGGGGATAATGGAACAGAAAATCGAAGCTACTTTGGAATCCAGCCGGCACGCTGCCCATGACGACGAGCAAAGCAGAGAGCTACTCTTTGGCCCCCTGTTCTTGGCATTGGCACACTGACAGCACCATCTGCGATATCAATGCGACGGGCTTCCGTGGTGATGGACCATGCCTGAGTAATGGGGAGCACTGCATCTACTTCGCTCTGCATACCAGCTGGTGACGCCGAAGCACGCCATGATCCGCAGGGCATCTGCATGAAAACGTTGGTAGCCTCCATGACATTGGAATCGAAATCCTCCGCGCAAACCTCAGCTAGTCACGGCAGAAAGATCTGTCCAATCTGATACTCCTGTGTCGAGAGTCCACAAATGCCATAGTGTCATCTATCCTCCAAATCTGTCCTTAGCAGCGCAACCTCTCAATCATCAGCAGACGTAGAGGTGTGCATAGGTGTGCAACAGTGACCAAAAGTCGTTTGTGTTCGCAAGCGTTCGCAACCATTCGCGAGTGTCGCGCATGCGTCGTAGTCGCGAAACGCAGAACTGTCGTCACTTTTGGACTTGGATCTGGTCCTCGCGTCTCAAGAGTGTCAACAGTCACAGGGATCGGGAGGGTCCTGCTCGCGAAGCGCAGAACTGTCATCATTCTTGGACGTGGCTCTGGTCCTCGCGTTTCAAACGTGCCAATGGTCACAGGGATCTGGGGTTCTGGTCGCGAAACGCAGAACTGTCGTCACTTTTGGACTTGCCCCTCGCGTCTCAAAAGCGTTAACCGTCACAACGATCTGGTCGCGAAAAGCAGAACTGTCGTGGCTCTTGAGAGGAGAGCGAGGGAGACCAGAGGAGACGAGAGGAGAGGAGACGAGAGGAGAGGAAAAGAGAGGGGAGAGGGGAGGGGAGAGGAGAGGGGAGAGGGGAGGAGAGGGGGAAGGAAAGGGGGAGAGGGGAGAGGGGAGAGGGGAGACGAGAGAGCAGAGACGAGAGAGAAGAGGGATGGAACTATATGTCACGTGTCTGCATTCCGGTTTGTGGATCCTATCAGGTTTCATGATTCAGCGTCGTCGGCACTCGAGGCAAACAGGTTGTTCTGGCCGGCCTGAAAGTCACATGACCGGCTTCTAAGAAAGCACAAAGGACAGCCTGGCCTAGAATCCGCATCCAGGTCTTGAACTGGAGGTGGCCCGACAAGCATTGCCCTCCCGGATGGATGACCTTGCGATCGCAACGCCTGTTGCATCACAAGACTCTCTAAGACTCACTGAGCCATTCTGCTGCAGCCAAGCTTCGGTGCCGGTCTTCTCAGCCACCAGCTTTCGCACTGCTTCTGCCTCGGCCCGGCCTTGCAACACGAGCCACAGGCTTATCTCGAACATCGGTTTGATCCTCCCTGCCTTCTGCAAATGCACGGTACAACTCATCATTAGCAGCCAGTGCACCCCGAACATGCCGTACACCTCAAGGTTGAGTAAGACTCACTCAAATTCTGCAACAGCATGTTTATCCTGAGTGGCTGACGCTCACTGCCTCGGTGCCGCAACCCTACGTATTCGATCTTGCTGACTCGTTTGTCCATCGTTGGCCAATACCTTGAAGTGTGCTGCACATACACCCTCATCTAACCCCAGTTTCCTTCAATTTTCCATTTTCTTATCCATTTGATTTGCCATAATTGGGGATACTATCCCACGTATCCCAAATTTGGGAAACGTCAAGGCGCTCCAGCACTGCATTCCAGAGCATGTCCTGCAATGCGTGGGAACAAGACCATCACGCCAGGCATGAGGCAAGGCCTGCTGACTTCCCCATGAACTAGACTGGCTTGTGCTGCGCTACTGCTTAGCATCTTGGATACTCACGACAGCCCAGATGAGAAACGACCATCACAATTTCATGATCCATGTCTGTACCTACCTTCAGGAGTAGTTAGATCAGCAGTTCAGAGCAGCTCAGACCCGTGTCATCCCATATCCTGTGCGCATTGCACTCGAAGCAGGGAGCATGCTGCAGCCAAGGCTTGGAAGTCATCACACGGGTAGAGGCACTTGAGGACTTGCCTGTGGTCACAAGCAGACACGGTCTCTACGCCGAATCAGCTAGTAACTGCTGGCATGCACCTTTCACAGGCAAGAGACAAGGTAAGTGCCGGATCGTGGCATAGCAGCGGGAGGTTGTCTGGCAGGGCCACCTTGCTGCGTGTTTTGAACAAAGCAGGATAACGCCATATGAGCTATAGTCTAAATTCCTGAAAAGGGGGTACATAGGGGATTATAGAGGGAACGACCGTAGGGGTGGGATACTGGGAGTTTAGACTACAGCTTGGGTACTACCCCCACTCAGTAACAGTTGGATAATATCTATAATATGGTTATATGTAGCCCTTCATTGGACCCCTAATATAGACTGTTACGGGGAGGGGCAGTACCTAAGGTTAAGGGTCCCAAGTCCCAAGAAGGTATTAGGTTTTGGCATCTGGGCTTGGGGGGAGGCTGACCCCTGACCCCTTAAAGTCTCAAGCCAAGGAGCCCTCAACCCAAATCCCCCCAAACCTGAACCCCAACAATTAGACCGTATAGTTCCCTTTTAGTAGATAGAAGATGGGATATGTAGACATAGAATGGAAGTGCCCCAGACCATAATAAGACCCCCTTATTAAAGGGGATCTTATTATGGTAATGAGCAATTCCACATTCTACCTACTTAAGGGGGCCTATCATCCCTACACCCTAACCCGCAAATCCCAAACCCGAACACGTACACCCTCATCCCTAATCCCTACTAACTGATCCCTAATCCCAGAACCTAATCCGCAAACCCCAACAACTCAACCCGAAACTCTAAACCCTAAACCCTAAATCCCAAGCCCCAAACCGAACCCAAACCGCTAAGCCCTAAACCCTGAACTCTAAACCCCAAACCCAAAATACATAAACCTAAGCCCTAAATAGTAGTTTCCATTTTCTTTTCAATTATCCCAATAAATCCCCAATATACTATAGTAGTTTGCATTCCAAACCTTAAATACAAAAACCTATAGTCCCCCTTAAGTTGATAGAATATGGGACAAAGGGGATTTTTATTATAATCTACCCACAGCCATATCGTATCTACTTAAGGGGGACTGTAAGCCCTAAACCCCGAACTCTAAACCCTGAACTCTACACCCTAAGCCCCTAAACCCTAAACCCCTAAACCCTAAACCCCTAGACCCTACTTAAGGGGACCTGCAAGCCCTAAAGCCTAGACTCGCGCCTCGCAGCGCGTTTTGGCAAAGGTGGCAGACTCGCCACCTCCAAGACCCAGCCACTGAGTCAGGGTTTGGGACTTGGGGGGTGTAGGGTGTAGGGTTTAGGGTGTGGAGTCTAGGGGTAAGGGATCGGGGGTTTAGGGCTTAGGGGTTTTAGGGCTTGGGGTTTAGGGTGTAGGGATTTTAGGGTTTAGGGGTTTAGGGTTTAGGGGTTTAGAGTTTAGGATTTAGAGTTTAGGGGGATTATAGGCCCTCTTAAGATGATGGAATTTGCAAATTGCCCAATACCATATCAAGATCCCCATATACCCCATGTTCTATCTACTTGAGGCGGACTATAGGGTTTACCCAGACCCCTCAAGGGATCTGAAAATTAGATCCCGAGAACCCTATGAGAAATCATATAGGAATTATATAGGGCTTATTATGGGTCTATAAAGGCGATCTAAGTTGTGGTGGCTCTTTTGACTTAGGGTAGGGTTCAGGGTTTAGAGTCAAGGGTTTGGGTTGGGGTTTAGGGAATATTGGGGTGGGGATAATGGAAAAGAAGATGGAAACTACAATAGTATATTGGGGTTGTATGAGGATGATGGAAAATGGAAACATCTTTTGACTTAAGGAGCCACCTTATAAAAAAATGTGTAAGAGTTAAATACGGATCATGTAAGGATTTGAACCTTGATCTTGGAGAGTAAATTACAATGGAATATGAAATGGACACTGGGATGGAGGAGTGGTTTGTAGGGGTATGCTTGGATGATATTTCGACTTAGTAAGTCGACTTAGCATCCCCAGTACTCCACATTTTGAGCTCTATAACCTCTATGATATGACTAAGTGGACATACTGAGTCAAGAGAGCCTTCGAGTAGGGCATGCGGGGCTACAACAGGAAAGTTTCTTGTATGATTCAGGGCTCAGAATAAAACGAAGGAATGGAGAAGAAAACGGAAGCTACTGTATCATGTGAGCTACAGTCAACATTTCCCGCCACAATTGATGGACATGGTTCCTAGTAGAGGATATATTAGGAACTATACTACACTACCACCAGGACCCCCATGTCCCCCCTTGACATTGATGGTCCCCTGGTAACCCTTATGTTGACAGTAGCTCAGGGTGGTTCATGAGTAGGGAAGAAAGGAATGGATTACAAGGCGTATTCCGAGGGATTGTAGAGGCATTCCTGAAAGCACCCACACCCCTTAACCCCTTAATCCTGGACCCTAAACCAACCCTAAACCCCCCCAGGCCCCCAGATCCCCAAACCATTATAGTTCTGAACCTCCAAGTGCAGCAAGACAGACCCCTCAGTCCTTTTTAAGCACCAGGAAGCCGATGTTAGGATACTCTCCCACAAAGTCAGGGTTTAGGGTTAGGGTAGGTCCCTATTTGAATACCCTACCCTCCTTAAAAGGGGCTATGTGGGGGTATAAAAGGGAATGGACAAGAATATGGAAACTACTGGGTGATTTAGGGTTTAGGCTTTACGTTGACATGAAACCCCCAAAGTGGAGAATCGCGTGGAAAGGAAAATGGGCAATTAAATGGGAACTAGGGTAATAAAGTATAAGAAATGTCTCCCCCTACTATTAACAATCCCCCAGCCTAGATATTTGAATTGTGGTTGGTATCTTGTAATATATTGAGACCTACTAGTAGTAGTAGTAGTAGTAGTAGTAGTAGTAATAGTCATATTAGTAGTATAATAATAATAGTAATAGTAATAGTAATAGTAATAATAATAGTAATAGTAATAGTAATGGTAATAGTAATGGTAATAGTAAATAGTAATAGTAATAATAATAGTAATAGTAATAGTAATAGTAATAATAATAGTAATAGTAGTAGTATTAATAGTAGTAGTAGTAGGGGGGAAATAAAAGATGAAACTTCCAACATAGGTTTTGCGGTCTTACGAAGACTCCTACATGTATGGGGTGTGCGAGTGTGGGGGGCGCATCTTCTTCAGGGGCCAGGCTTGAAAATCAAAAGTCTTAAGTAATCTCTATTCTCATGATCTCCACAAAGTCCTGCATTACTATATGTCCCCGGATTTCCGAAAGTGCCCCTACTTAAGAAATCTCTGTATCCCCAAGAGTCAGTAAGGGAGTCGATTCAGTGTACATAGATCGCACTTACCACTTTCTGGTGGGTAGTTGACGAGCAGGATGCCCCAGGCATGTATGTATATGAGAAAAGACTGGGATGCCTGTTTGGAAATCCGCATATCATTCAGCACTACAAAACTTAAAACATCCACCTGAGCCGGCGCCCACTTCTGTGCACTTTCACACAATTAAACATCGGAAGCCCCTTGTCCAGGACAGTTTGGGTTCCAGGACTGGGGTCGTAGGGAGATCGCAGAGATGATACGTATGTTGAGAACATGGACATTGTAAACCCTGAGCCCATTCACCCACCACCCAATAACCCACTTTGTTCACTATAAGAAACGTATGGGGCTCATAATCAGGGGTACTGGGATAATCAATAATAATGGGGATACTAAGTAGACTCATTATGTCAGCAGATCATCCAAGTAAAATTGCTACCAGTGCGAACAAAAGCGATTCTTCTTAAGCCTGGAATCTCCACCTTCCTAGGTAGGTTTGGGAGCCCTGCAGTATCGAGATTGAATTTGGCTTCATAGGGATTATGCAGGGATTAAGGGCCGCAACAATTAAGAAATATTTTCTGACTTACCCCTGTGCATACTGCCGGCGCCTTCTACCGCAATCCCTCTGCCCTGATCCCCAATCCGTAATCCCTAAAACTAAGCCCTGATCACTTCAGCCCAGCCCCACCGCGCTTCCAACAATCCTAATTCCTAATCTACGGATCCAGCCTTCATGCAGCCTTGCAAGCTGACGACATTGCTGCAGCGAAGGGATCGTGACAAGAGTCATGCATAAAATGTTGGGAGCACTTAGGTGGACCCCCAGCCAGTAATAGTCACTATAGGGGATAATAGGGATTATAGTAGGGTCCTCTTATATTCCTATTATACCACAATTACAGGGTGGGGCGTCCTCCTAAACAAGCACTAATAACGGCACTGCTACCAGCAGATAGCACGAACAAGAGTTGTTGCAAGCCGCAGGGCGGCCAGCAATGAGAATATGAAGCGGAAGCCAACGTACTTGCGTTTTCACGAAGCCTTAATACTGAGTCTCTTGCTTCCACAAGTACAACTATTTTTTATTATCCGAAAACATCTGTAGCAGCATTAGCAGTAATTAATAATTGGAGAGGGGTGCTGGCTGCAGGGTGCAAGTGTTGGGGCCGACACTTGCAGAACATTCTAGGGCAACCAGGATTTCGGGTTACACTTTTCCAGAGGTACATAAGGATTACAAAGGAATAATGTTGTGCATGGCTTTGAGGATGGTTGTTTTGACTGCATGCTTGCACAGGAGGGAATATCATGTTTATGTTAACCACTACTTCGTGAGAAAGCACCAGCGGCCGATTGCTACATGTTGAACAAGTCTGACGTACGCGGGCAAAAATGGTTTTTGGGAATACTAGTATTCCTGCTGGACCCTTGCTACCCCTACAAAACATGCAGTACTACCTACACTCACTAGAACAGTACTTCAATACTGTAATATGCTGCTCAGCAGCTTTCTGTTTGGATGCCCTGAGAGAACCCCTTCAGTAGGCTTGTCTTTGAGGGCAGAAGCTGCTCTCGTAGACGCGGTCTTGCACTACTAGGTGCAGTGGACGAGGCCTCTACCCTTCCCCGTTACCAGCACCTCCCTTCCGGACCAAAGTCGGGCAGTGTCTTATTTGTCGGAGACCGACCTTCTACGGTGCTGGAAATCCCCGCCTTGCACCCTCAACTCTCTTCCGATCTTCTATGCACAGTCAGGGAGTTTTCCTTTGTAACCTTAGGGTTTGTACCCTTGGGTTCTGGGAATATGGTCCTTAATACGGGTATTTGGGACCCAAAACCTAGGGTTACAAACATCAAGGGTACAAACTTAAGGTCTCTGACACTAAGCCTGAAACATAAAACCCGAAACCCTGTGCCCTAAACCCTAAACCCTAAACCGTATATCCCAACCATGCCTTCCTGCGAAATGCATCCGCATCCTTTGGAAGTTCGTAGCATAGTTATGCACACGCCTGTCCGTTTCTTGGGCTAGGGCTTAGGCCTGGGTCCCGGTTCCCCCAGAAAGAAAAACAACCTTCTTGCAGTAATATAAGAAAATCCCTACCCACAACCCAAAAAAGGTCCATCAATGGTTGCAGCATATATCCACGAACGATGGTTAATCCCTTCCCGAAAAAACCCAACCACCTCAAGACTCCCTTTGTGGTATGCTAATATATATTGGCAAAACCTACTATTTGCAGGGTGGGGGATGTAATTACCCACCCTAACCAAAAGTACTATAGTAGTTACCATTTTCTTTGATTCCCTCACGTACCCCTACATGACGCCTTTGGGGGAGGTTTGCGGGTTTTGTATTCGTTGGAGGCACTAGACCCTAAATACTAAACCCTCAATCCGTAACCTTAATGCAACCTAAATCCTAACCCTAAAGCCTTAACCCTAATAAACCCTAAATCGTCAACCTTAAATTAGAAGATCAGAAGTCCTCAGCCCTCCGTGTCCCATCCATTGGCATTCAAGTGCTGGACCCTGCTGGCGTCAATCTGCTTTGTGGGGCACACGTTTTTGTTCAGCCACCTGAGCATCGGATCGACACAGAGTAACGAAAGTGCCTTCAAAAGGGGTTCTGTACCTGTTGTTTAGCATCTTGACCTGTTTTGATGTTCAAGGCCATTTTAATCAGAAGTTTAGGCTTTAGGGCTTCGCAAGCTTGATCCGCGTGCGCCTGTGCCACAAGTGTAGCCAGAATACTAAAAAAAACTGGCAGTTTCGGGCACATGCCCATGCATGAACCCAAGGGACATGCACAAACCCTAAAATGTTGTAATCACCTCCCAATACACTAAAGCTCCCCCGCCTCCGCCCATCATCAATGGGCTGTTATGTACGATATTTGTCAGACGGTGCGGGTCTACCAGATCTTTGGGATTTCTCTGTAACTTCCACCTACGAATACATTTCTGGCTCCCTTAATACAAAGAAGAGGAACCCCAAGAAATGCTAAAGTCTGTGGTACTATCCCAAAATAGGGAAACCCCAATATAGACCCCAAAATTCTAGGATCCTTATTATAGGGACCCCCAATCATGGTACCCCTAATTTGGGGAAACCCCGCTGTAGAATAAGCCCCACCAGGTTATTGACAAATCTCCTCCGGCCCGAGCCAGTGTTTGCTTCAGCAGTAGTCCACGAAGCGACAAATGTGATTCTGAAGACGCATCGGCCAAGATGGAATACCGTCACGAATTGCTGCGAATCTACGTGAGACATACAGAGAAAATTGCATGATTGTATGGCTCAGCTGCTGGTGACAAGCAAATCCTACTGCCGATGGTTTTTCAATTTCACATCTTCAGAAGCCGTAACAGCTCTCCAAGGGAAGGGTACTGCAACTCCCCACCCTGAATAAACCGTAGGGTTTAGGGTTTAGGGGTACAGGGTTTAGGGGTTTAGGGTTTAGGACCTGTAAGCGCTTCCCAAACATAGCATGGGGATTCAACAGCCAGAGCTTTGAGCACGACCTCCTCGGTCTTGCACGACATCATTTGGGAGTCTCCCAAAATTAGGGGTGCCTTATTGGGGTCCCCATATTATGAATTATAGTATTTTGGGGTCTATATTGGGGTCCCCTTATTCTGGGAAACTACCATTTTCAGAAACTGCCGCATCTCAAACTTTGTTGCTCTGCAACACCCCAAGACAAGTTTAACCCTTATCTCCGTGAACATGAAACGAAGCAACCCCCAGAAGTTATATGGGCAGTTCCCAAAATTAGGGTCCCATTTTGGTACCCCTAAATGTTTGGTGCGTAGTATAATCTATGACTGAAAGGGGCCCATATTTCTGAGAACAACCCATATAATGCTAAAATTGTTGTAAAGTCCCACCTAGCGTAACTGTGGTACAATAGTACCCAACATATCTAGACCCAAATACAATATCCGTTTTCCCCGCCGGTCACTACTAGTTGGTGGGGGCCCAACCTAACCATTATGTCACTTGTACTACAGGAGTCTTAGCAACCACTTATCACATAGTTTATAACCCCACTCATAGCCCCTAAACTAGCCTTACGACAGGTGCCCCACTTATAAGTAGAGCTATAACCCAAATGCTAAACCTGCCAGTTATAAGTCATACGTAGCTACTAAAACGTAGTAAACACCAACTAGAAATACTGAGCCCTGCAGCCCGTCATGGCTCAAACCTGAACTTGACTAGGGTAGGTTTGGGGGCCCTAAATGTTAAGCCTTTATGGCTTTATATGGTCATGCAGGGATTATTTAGGGATTAAGGTCAACAGTAAAGCAACAACTACTTTCAAAGCTACCCTTGTTGAGGCTCAGGCTCAATTCGGCGATATATCTTGTCCTTGCTGCAGACTGCAAAGCGCTTGATCACTAGTTGTATGATTGTGTGTCGAGTTAGAGTCTTCAGAGATAGTTGCGGGGAATCTGTACGAATTTGCAGCTGGAGTTGAACTTGCTGTTTCCAAATTCTGCTGCCAACGAATTTCTGGCCTCGGAGATTTCTGGCCTTGGAGGTGTACTTTGCATGTAGCAAAGTGCCTACCCAGGCCCCCTAAAGGCTGAAAAAAATGGAACCCCCTAATAATCCCCTAGTTTCCCCAATGTAGTAATGGGTTCATATCAGGGGGGTTCCATTTTTTGGATCCTTTAGGGGGTCTGGGTGGGGAGAGGTGTCATCATTCAATTCATAACCCTAAACCCTGAACCGTGGGTAGCATCCTTGAACTCAGAACCTGGGGGGATCTACAGGTTTAGGGTTCTAGGCTGCCCCCTAAAACCCATTGAACAATATTAGTATATATGGTCCCCTATTAATGCCATTAGGGAAAATATTAAATATTCCAGGGGCCTACCCCGGGTGGAGTTCTACTTGAGGGTCTGTGGGCTTGACTTTGCAGATTCTCCTGGCGCCCACAGCAGGCTGTGCAATCAAAGAACCTGCCTGCGATCCTAGAACTCCTCCGCTTGCTGCACCTGAATGCCGAAGCACTCATACGGGACCTTAGATGCTTATACATATTATGGTGCTAGATTCCTGGTATACTTATGCTATAGGGTGACATTAATACAGCCCAACACAAAACTGACAATTAACAAAATCCAGTTCAGGGGTACGGCGCAGGAACGCTTGGAGCTGCTTACCCCCACCTTTTGAAACTAACGTGGAGCTCCATGAGGCTCCACTGATCACAGATAACTACCCTTCAGTATTCAGGGAGCCCTAGAGGGTTTAGGGTTTAGGGGTTTAGTGTTCTAAACCACCCCTTCAACCCTCACCCCTAAACCCTAATCCCCTTAACCCGACATGCCAAGTGCTTTGTTGACTCGAGGAACATCCTGGGATCCCTAATCGCTCTCCATCATTACCCCTCCGCGTTCACATTTTAGACTCCTATGCTACTCCCATTTATGTTCTTGGTATATTATCCCTACATAATCCCTATATAATCCCGATGTAATCCCTCGATTTGTTCCCGGCCTGGTGTCCTTTTCGTTTTTTATCTTTTAGGTTTCTGTCTTTTCTTCTTGGGGGTTGCAATTCTTGCATCCCTCTGGAAGCCTGTAAGCTCCAAATAAAAACACTCCTGAATGCCCTAAACGCCCTAAATACCCTAAGCCCTAAATACGAAGTACCCCAAATACCCTGAATACCTAACCCCTCAACCCGAAACACCCCAAACCCTACATATCCAAAATCCCAAAACCTAAATACTCTAAACACCCTAAACCCCAAGTTCCAGTAAACCCCGAGCTGCCTCGTGCGCCCCGCCCTTTCCGTGGCCTGGGCGTCGTCGGCGAACATGAAGCCCCAAACAGAACCCTTTTGAACTGGGCACTTCTATCTCAAACTAAGCCAATTGGCGACAATTTTCAAGGAAATCTTTGGGGGTGAGGCCGAGTGAGGTTTGCATAGTTTGCCCAGTTTTGAAACAACAGTAATCTTTAAGCGCCCTAAACCATTTATCCTACGCACATAAAACCTTTTGGACTGCCAAGAGTAAGAGGTACTTCGAAAGCCTGAAATAAGGCAACTCCCAAACATTTTCGATAGCAACTGCAAATAGGGTGAGAGCGGCTGAGGTTGCTAAAAATCCAGAAATGTTTGGAGTTTCTTCTGGTGGGTCGGTCTGAGTCAAGGCTGCTTCGGGACTGGAGCGATCTAAGCCCTGAACCCCAAGCCTCCAAACGGTGAGCCTAAGGGCTCTCCTGTCAGAACCTTGAAAAAGGAGCACAATGACATGGTAGTTTCCCCAAATAAGGGACTCCAATATAGACCCCAGACTACTACAATCTTTACTATCCAGACCCCCAAAAGAGTACCCCTAATTTTGGGACATCCCCACATGTTTGGTTACCGCTTCGCCCATAACTTTGCAGCTCAAGTTCTTGGACGATCTGCCCTGGACCATCTGAGACCAGAACTCACCCAGACCCCCTACAGGATCCAACCAACGGAGCCCCGAATCATCCCCTAGTTTCCCCAATTTAGTAATGGGTTTATTTTTTTGGGGGGTTACAGTCTAAACTCCTAGTATCTCCCGTAATAACCCCCCCAAAAAGTCCCCTATATAGCCCGCTTGAGGAGTACAACTCACATGTTTTGGATGCCGTAGGGGGTCTGGTCAAGTATGTGGAGCCAGGAACCTTGAAACGCAGAGCCCAGTTCCTGAAGTCTGCAACCCGAAGGAGGGCAGTACCATATATAACCCTCATCAAACCCATATGTATCCCCCACGACACCCCGAAGAAGGAGTGACATACACTTCGTATTCCCATCCCAGACCGCCTAGAGGATCCAACAAATGGAACCCCGTAATAATCCCCTAGTTACCCCAATGTAGTAATGGATTCATATTAGGGGGGTTCTATTTTTTGGATCCTTTAGAGGGTCTGGGATTACAGAGTCCCCGCCTGGTCCCCACCTGAAGAAGCTCTGAACTGAATCTGCAGCCTAAAGCTGCCAGCCATCTTTTGCATCAGAAATCCTGTAGCCTAGAGCCTGAACCTGTTGATGCGGCTATCTTTGCTATATATGTAGAGGATAAGAACAGGGGAAATAACATCAATTCTTTGTCTCAACTGCGAACTTCTCAGAGTCCGGCATACCACACAAACCTAAATCGTACACCCCGTGCCAGAAACCCTGAGCCCTAAGCCTCAGATCGCCAACCTTAATCCGCAAAGCCCGAAGCCTTAAACCCGAAACCCTAAGCCTTCAACTGGGAGCCCCCGCCCTTTGGCCCTGGGGCCGGAGGTGGTGCTGGCACAGCTGGCATCGGCGCCCTCAGCTGGTTTCGACATGTATAAACGTGCAGGGACTCTAGGGTACGCACGGATGTATATATACATATATTTATGTTTATATCAGTATATGTATATATGTATATATGTATATATGTATGCATGTATCT
>CAJNIZ010017446.1:185436-204000 GCA_905231905.1 Symbiodinium pilosum
ATGATAATAACAATTATAATGGTAATAATAGTCATAAGAATAATAGTAATAATCTTATTGGTAGCAGTAGTAGTAATAGTAGTAGTAGTAGTAGCAGCAGTAGTAGTAGTAGTAGTAGTGGCAGCTCACGCTTTCTTTACATGTCTAATTCAGGCAGTCAAGCGGCGTTGGCCGGCGTGACCTCGTTCAAGGTGCCGACAAGACTCTGCGCAAAATCCTGCTCAGTGATCTCCTCATTGCAAGCAGAGATTCGGCACATCACGCAGCTCTCTTCACAGCTAAGTGTGTTCAAGGTAGGCAGAGAAGACTGGTGCGCAAACCAACGTCGGCAACCTTGCATGGCTGCTGCTCACTGAAAACCCTGCTCAGGACAGCTCGAGGGGGCCGGTGGTCGGCACCAACTGGAAGAGCACGCAATCCAGAGTCTGTCTAAGCCCTGCAATGCGCCTCGGACATAGGAAGGAGGACCACAACTTCTTGCCATTCTTCGTTGGGGCGTTGCATTTGTAGCAAGTGCTCGCAACATTTTTTGTCGCTCCCCTGGTCATGGATGCTGGCCCTTGTCTTTCCATTGAGCAAGCAGATCCTGCACAGTTTAGCAAATGGCCAAATCTTCGGCAAGACCAGCAGCTGTACAGTATCTCCGCTTCCAAAAGCGGTGATCACACAGCACAGTTTGGCAAATAGCGAGGGCTTCAGCAAGACCAGCAGCTGTACAATATCTCCACTTCCAAAAGCGGTGATCGCACAGCACGGTTCGGCAAACGATGAAATCTTTAACAAGACCAGCAGCTGTACAGCATCTCATTCAAAAGCAGCAATCACTCAGCGGCAGCTGTTCTCCCCGGTCAGGATGCTGTAGCTGCAGCAAATGAGAAGGAAGGTGCCACCGACCGATCTGGCGCACTCAAATGCACCAAAAATGGTAGGACCAAAGACGCACTGTGGATCTCCCCATGCCTTGGCCCAAGCTGCAAACACGGCTCCGACGGAGATGCCGAAGTAGCAGCCAGAATGGCTGTCGTCGATGGCGCCGCCACAGCTGAGCCACAACGACACGCCAACACCCGACCAAAGCCACTGCGCAGTGGCGCCTGCGCCCAAAGACGCCCATACCGAGACGGATACGCCCGGCGCCCTTGCGCCCTGGATGAGGGATTTGATGCTGGGCAGGCTCACACCACCGGACACACCAAAGTTGATGGCGGCATGCGTGCTAATTGAACGACCATAGCCGGCGGATTCCAGGAACACCCATTGTCCAAAGCACTCAAGGAGTTTTTTGACAAAATCCACAACAGCGCTGACCACCTCGACAACCTTCTCGAGGCCACGGCGGAGGCGGCACCAGAAGTTGCAGTTCTTCTTCTCGCCGACTTCCACGATAAAGAACTTCTCATCGCCCCAGCTCGTCTGGACGTCCCAGTACTCCATCTGGCCATTGGTGGTGCCGAGATCGCTCTTCCAGTTCCGCATGTTCACGAACTTCTTGAAGTGGGAGTTGTACAGGGCCACGTGGCCCTTTCCCATGTCCACGATCCTGAACCGCTCCCATGTCATTCCATCATGCAAGTGGCCTATGTCCATTTTGTCGCTATCGTCCAGCTTGTCGTTGTTCATGCGAAGGAAGCGGCGGTTCTCTGCGTTGTAGAAGGCCACCTCGCCATGCCCGGCCATAACTGGCTGAAACCGCTCGTAACCCCAGTTCGGGAATGGATCTCTCCAACCGTGGCCTCCCTTCTCGACTTTTCCCTTCCTGAGGCGAACGTAGTGCTGGTTCTTGTGATTCCAAATGGCCACCGTTCTGCCCACGAACCAGTAGGCTGCTGGTGAAGCAACCTCGGTTGATGCCTTCTGAATGTAGAACTTCTCGAAGTCCCAACTTGAGGGGATGTCCCATGCACCTTTCCGCCAGCCGCTCGCTACGAGAGCGTCTCCATGGTCCATCTTCACGAATCTGTTCCACTTCACGCTGAACAGTGCCCAGTGACCGTTGCCCATGTCCTTCATCTTGAAGCGCTCCCAATCCCAGTTTGCAGGAATCTTGTCCTTGTTGCACTCATGGCTCCGATCCATCCTGAAGTGGTCGTTCATGCGCAGAAAGCGGTTGTGGAAAGTGTTGTGGAATGCAAAAACACCACCCCCAAGATCGACGCAGGTGAAGCGTTCCCAGGTCCAGCCAAGCGGAACGTCTTCAACCCATCCCCTGGGTCCGCGCTCGACCCTGGAATTGGACATACGGACGTAATGTTGGTGCCTATGGTTCCAGAACACGATCGTATTCCTTGTGCACCAATGAGAAGAAGCGAAACCATCTGTGGTGTTCACGCCCTCTGACAGGAGTGACACATTCTCAGACGAAGGGCCCAAGTCCTCCGTGCGGTGATAAGGCTCAAATGGCTCAACCTCAACGTCGTCCTCACTGTCATCCACATCATCCTCAAGGTCGTGGTCATCCTCATCGTTGTCTGCATCTGTGCTGAGTGCGAGCTGGGAAGGCTGGGAAGCCTGCATCCTCCGCTCTTTCTCCTTGTTCAGCGCAAACTTGACAAGCTCCACGTGATCCACCAACCGGATTGCTTTCTCTGACTTGCTGTCTGCCATCTTTTGCATGAACGGAATGATCAAGCCAATGACGGCCTCGCGTCCTCGCTTGCCATAGTTCACCACGGACTCACGTGAGCTAGGCAGCACGGCAAGGTGGTTGAAAAAGGTGACCTTCTCAAAGAAGTGCTCGGAAACAAAGCGTTGCAGCCGCTGCTCAAACTTCACGCGCTGACGAATCTCCAGATTGAGATGTCCAACAGCAGAAGTCCTCTCTTCCCCAATAACCAGGGCAACTTTGTTATAGAGACCTAAAAGGAAGTCCAAAAAGGTTAAAGTTCTTCTATTGGTTAAGTAAGAGTCTGAAACAGAGCGACACTCTGCTTGTGCCAGGCGAGGAAGACATCGTACATGTTGGACGGATCACAGGGAAGTTTTTTACAGATCGGGTGCCACAGCTTCTCCAACTGCATGGCCGTCGTTTGCATGGACGAGTTCATAAGATGTGCATCCAGGATGCGATGTGTGTGGGCCGAGGCATGGCGCATTGCCGATGACATCGCCAGAGTCTCCGCGTGCTGCGAACCCTCTGCCGCCTTTGCTTCAGTTTGCACGAATGAAGGACTCACGAGCGAGTGTGGATCAGCTTCGTGAACTCCATCACAGCGATACAGCTCTGGAATGCTCTCGTCCGCAGCCACATTTGGCTCCTTCTCGCCGATCAATGCCGTCTTGAGTAAAGGCCATGTAACATCCCCGAAGCGGGCTACCTGCTCCATGAGAGATGCGAAAGCATCCATGGAGAGCTCTTGAGGGATAACCTTTTGAATGATGCAAGTTGCGATTGTGATGCATGTTGGGATAACATGCTCAGTCTTGAAGGGACAGTACTTCAGTCCATCTCCCGGAGCCATGCGCTCGTGGAGAACAAGGAGGAAGCCGTGGACCTTGTCATACAACATCTCGAGGTCGGCTGTAACGTTTCCCGCTACGTATGGGACCTCTCTGCTCCGTGGCAGGTCAATGTTGTGCAACATGGTGGAGAAGTTGGTCAAGTTGAGCATCACAATGGGCATCGCCGACATAAGCTCATGTGTGGGG
The DNA here is from genome assembly GCA_905231905.1 of Symbiodinium pilosum. Classification (NCBI taxonomy): domain Eukaryota; class Dinophyceae; order Suessiales; family Symbiodiniaceae; genus Symbiodinium; species Symbiodinium pilosum. Next base: position 189,082 of record CAJNIZ010017446.1, read on the forward strand.
CCAGGCTCCTCGCTCTGCTCCTGCAATTCATGTTCCTTCTCCTGCTCCCTTCTCAGCATCCCTTGGTCAATGAGCGTGACGGATCCTGCTGAAGGCTCCACTTGCTCGCAGTTGCTGAAGAGATTGCATCCACCATTCTGAGGGTGGAACACAGCGGCATGGCATGACTTCGCTGGGCAGTTAGCTGCCTGTGCACTCTGGGAACACTTTGCTTCACACTCTGCCTCTGTCAGGCCTGTCCAACCCGTGCAGTGAGCCGAAGCATTCATCGTGTAGGGCGTTCCCATACACATCGTCTCCCGCATGATCGTGAAGAGGCGCCCGGTGCTCTTCTGCCGAACAAGGGATGTTGCCTCCACTGGAGGCGACTTGTGCCAAGAGGAGGTCTTGGCGGCACTGCCGCATTGGCAGATAGCCAAAAGGAGGCTGAAAGTCCTCCACATTGCTTCGTTGGATCACAGAGACAGGTTCTTCGTCAGCTGTGTCAGCTTACGTAAGGAAGAACCTCTTAAATTTAGTCTTGAGCCGTAGCCGCGTTCACCAGGGTTAAGCATTTGGGCCTTTCCTTTCAAGTCATGCAGCAAAGTCAGGCTTGAGGCAGGGCACCTGGGGTCGGGCAACTCCTCGGAAACATATTCCAGGTCCTCCTCGCCCGGAGCCGTGCTGTAAGGCATGGTTGGCCTGTCCTTCGCATAAAGCTCAAAGATGAGGCCGTCAAGCTTCTGCGAGGTGATGGAACACTGCGTGCAGCTAGGCATCATAGAAATACATCCACGGCAGATGGTCATGCCCAGCGTTTGCGGTGCCACCAGTTGGCATGAAGCCTGTCTTGGAAGATGTCACAACTGCTGAAGCATTTGGACACTTGCGAACAAGGTTCGGTAGACCCGCTTGGTACCACCCCTCAGGAGGTGCGTTCTGAAACGGATATCCTTGGGCTGTACACGTCTCACCGCTTTCTTTGGAAGTGCTCGGGCAAAGGCGGCAAAGCAAAGTGCATACTAGAAACTGCTAGACGATGCCGCACTATGAAAGGCATTTTCTGTCGATCGCCAAGCAGCTGCAAATTGATTTGCGATCACCTGATCGTTGTGACGATCGAAGAATTCCTCACATGTTAAATATTCCTATCTCACTTCATCATTCTTCTTTTCTCTCGTGTCGAGCATACGACGGCCCGTGCGTCCTAACTCCAAGCCCAGCTGCGTTAAAGACCTCGAACTTGGCAGCTGCATCGAAGTACTCCCCGGTTGCTGTGCCAAAGAGGCCAGGGTTCTCCTGAGCTGCTCAAACTTGTTGCAGTATTTGTTGAAGTTCTCATGGCCTCCTCCGCGCTTATAGCCAGGCGAAGTAGTCCATTTGCCTCTGGCACCGCACATGCAGTCGAATGCCCACCCTCTCCCTTCTTGCATCAAATCACGGCACTAGGAACCTCCATCCGCGTCACTTCTGCAGATGTAGCATCCAGTGGCAAGCGCGGCCCAAGACCAGGTGATAAATGGATCCTTGCAAGCAGAAACGCTGATGTCATGTTGAGACACAATCACCGACATCTTCCGCTGGGAGACCTTGAGTGCACCACCGGGACGTCGTCCGGCCTTTCCTGAAAGACATGGACAGTCGTTCTAAACACAGGTTCGTCTGCGAGTCAAGGGGTCAAGCCTGAATCGCAGCTGCGTACTCCTCGGCCCTGCGTGGATGCCACATATCCTCGGCTGCGCGAGGGTTGTAAGCGGGGAGCGACAACATATCAACATTCACCAAGGAGACGGAGAGCAGCCGAGGAACGTCATCGTCCGAAAAGAACACCCAAGGTTGATCTGATGGCAAGATGTGGCGCTTCAAGCTCTCCTGCAGCAATGCTGCTGACACTCTGCTTGATCGCTGAGCGACATTGGGTTTATCTTGCCATGCAACCATGACAGCTGATTTGCCCGGCATGTCCCGCAAGCGCGCATAGTGCTGGAACTGCGCCCGTCGACCCCTCAATCGAGGCATCGCGTGGATGACACCCCTGCGTGGCAACGTGGAGGGCATGCTTGGGTGCATGTGCTGCAGTTGGTGGAAATGTTAGCAGTGTGCCCCGAGCGCAATGTCTCTGGTTGAGCGGCCTGCTTTGGAAGTCATCAATAACTGCAGAGGCTCTTTCGGCCACGGCATCCCGTAAGGCTTTGTCAGCCTGGCAAAACACAGGATGCCATCGGGCACGGTCCAAAGTCCAAACCACCTCGAATGGAGGCACGCTAAGCGCAAGTAACGGCCCAGGCCTCCACATCCTCTGCCGACCAACTCACAAGCAGGGGTACCGGCATTGTCTGCTCCTCAACGGATCGGAGTAGTCCTAGGCTCGCTGGTGGACGTGGCAACATGTGGGCCTTGCTGGGCTTTACCAGGCCGAGCAGCTCCGCAACCGGTCAACACGGCTTACATCTGTCGACGCAAAGTGTGCGGCCAGCAAGCCTCTCTCAGGGAGAGCCGGGTATGCAGGCATGATGTGCATGACGTGCATGTCGCACGCTGCGATCATTGGGGTGCTATGGCAGGTGGGACAGTGCGCCTGCCTATCAAGCGTGGTCGCGCAACCATAGGTTAGTCATCATCCTTGCTGAGACTATACGTGTACATCCACAAGTCAGCAGCATTCCTGCGACCAAAGTGCCACAGCCATCGTTGCCATGAGCACAGCCCCAAGCTCTTCGTCCGAAAAGCTGCGTCATGCATGACAAGGCAAAAACAGGTTCAGGAACTTGAACCCTGTTTTGGATGGAGGCATGTCTTGGATTGTGCTGCGGTTACTTGGGCTCAGAAAACACACCTGCAAGTTGAAAGCTCGTCAGAAGGCACGCCGGCTGAGCTAAGCACTCCTCAGGGCTGAGAAATTGAGGCACTGCCACCATGCGAGGGTCCTCGTGGCAATGACGGCCAAGCATGTCGTGACAAATACAACTTTCCCGGATCTGCCTCGTGCACGACCAAACTCCGAAGTCCTGTGAACACACAAACCACGGAAGCACTTTCCCTGTCCTTTCACTGCTACTGCCCGAAGTACAGCACACACAAACGCTGGCACGACTGGATGTTGCGCAGTTTTCTCTGCTGCGGCCTGTCGGTGCCAGTGTCTTCGGATCGATGGGGGGCCTTGGCAGTCTTTGGAGTTTGGCACGATGCAAAATGGAAAACAACGGCTGTTCAAGAATCGTCCAAACAAGATCCCACACGCACATGCAACAAACATCTTGCAGCAGGTGAGTTGACAACTGACCAACGGCAAAACCTACGTGCTCATTTCTCCGCAGCTGCTCGCAATTTTTGCAGCTCATCCATGGAGACTTCCTTGCGCGGATGACGAATCGTTCAACGTGGACCCCATCGTTCGGCTCATCTGCGACTCTTTTGTACGCATAAAACTGAACATGGGCCTCAACATCGATCTCCTTGGAACCGAACACCATTTTCTGCAGCTCCTCAGGTGCCTGGGGGTCCACGGGATTGGAAAGCATTACAGTTCCGAACTGTTGTTTGGTAAGGGGCTAAGAAATGGGTGGTGCTCAGATCTGCTCTTTCATGTCAGAGTTAAATTACAAGTGATCCACACGCAGCCTACTTTGGTCGTTGCCTGAAAGCTCCGTGCATTTCTAGGCAAAGCACAGCAAAGGTGGTAGAGGTGAGAACGCCAACTCGAGAAGTTCTGCTGAGGCACATGGTTCAGAAACCAGCGGCCAATGAACTCCACAGAGCCGGGAGCTGAGGATGCTGAAGCTCCAGTTGAGCACCAGGCCGGTTGCACCGGTCCAGCAATATCCACAGCTGTAGCGGAGCTCACAGCCTCAAATGTCAAGCTTTCAGAATAGAGCAGGAGGCAAGTGAGGCTCAGAGCCTCGGCATCAGAAGCATGGCGTTTCAGCATCTCCGGCCACACAGCTGTAGCAGGCAGCAGCCTTGGATCAATCTTGAATCTACTTACGCAGCAGCTGCTTTCACGTAAGATTGGCGAGTGGAATCTCTTTATGCATCGTGAGGAACATATTTGGTCCTCAGCTGGCACACGTCCAGACAAGAATAAAATAGCTGCAAGCCACACGATACCAAACGCGCTCTTTCACCAAAGGCACCCAGTTGAGATGTCTCCGACGGAGCAGGCGAACCTGCAGAAGATTGAACTTCAGCAGGCTTTGTATCAGCCCTGATGATACACAAATAGCTTGTGACATGAAAGTCAGGTCCCTCTCGTTTGTTCTCCAAGAAGCGGAAGGGTCCTGGCTCACCCCAAAGGCCCAGCATCAGCGTCACGCGCGGCTCTGGCGACTCATCTCCCTGACGTTAGCCACCAATTCCACCTTAAAGTACTTCCTTGCTGCAACAAAATTACCTCAGGCCTCTGCAGCCAGATTTGGGATGACGCCATGCAGTAGGCCACCATCGAACAGCAGCACCTCTCGCCGATAAACCCTCTTGGGCTTGAAACATGTTGCTTGCGCAGCGGGCGGCAGCCGAGGCTCTCGATTCACCTTTGGTTCACAAAGCCAGGCTCTCTTCGCCCGGCTGCCAGGCTCCAGCGTCTGGTCTGTTACCTCAAATGCTGTGCGTCAATGGACTGGATATGACTGGCTTTGCAAAGAAACCGTGACTGGCTGCAGCTAGTTACTCGAAAAAAGCCTGCGATGCTTTTTGTTGCTTGGCGGCTCATGCCTTGCCCAATTTTGCTTGTGTCATCTTGAAACACAGTATTATCCTGATGCGAAGGATGCTCGGCGGGCTGCTTCCCACCAACTACTGACTTGTACACGACTTCAATCCAGAACCTGTTCATGGTCTCCCTGCACCAAGGGCAAAAAAAAACACTCTCTCACTTTGATTTGCGGCATGGTCATAATCCTGGTCCGAGTCCTAATTAATCATCAATGTCATCATCACCGTGGTGGCTTGCTCGTGTTGAGTTGGCTTGGTACCTGGCCCTGTCAAGTCCATGCTTCAAATAGCCCAGGTTATACTACCCAAAGCATCACAAGTTAGGGCACTCTACAAGCGAACTGCTCCCGCCCCAGCAGAACCATCACAGAACAGAAGCCGCCCTTCAGCAACAATGGAGTCGGCCGAGTGGCGATGGTTGTGGAAGCTGTGCTTGAGCTACCACCTTTGCTCGAATGCATGCAGACAAAATCATCCCCGTTTGGCTGCACCTCAGATCTGAGGAATCGACCGCTGAGGTAGACAACACAAGACACAAGCGGATGGTGCGGGAGGGAGCCCTCCTGCAGCATTTTTTGCTTATGCAGAACTCCTCATGTAGGCACAGCTGCCCGCTGGTGCCGGAATGAAAGCCCAAAACAGCTCTTGAGCTTTGCACTTGCCGCCTGCAGGCTGGGTAGGCTAAGCTCGTCCAGGTCATAATGCAGCCTCAAAGGTCAAGATTGAGAACAAGTTCGGCATGTGAGACAAAATTCCCATCCTAGCCAAGAACACAGGTTCAAGTTCTAAGAGGGGAGCTGGTGGCCACTGCCTGAACCTGAAGGTCGCGAATGAGCCCACCACTCCTGGGAACAGGTTGAATTGCACCGGGCGATGAATATCATCGCACTCATGATTGACATGCTGCAACTTGCGCTCATACACAGCAAGCTTCGACGGAGGACACCTTCTGGTCCCGGCCTGCGCGCGCTCAAGCACTGCGCTGCCCCTTGCATGAGCTGCTGCCTGGCCTGAAGAACCAAAGATTGATGGGAAACTGGTAATGGCCAGCTTTTCCACGAACGACGCTGCTGCGCGGATTAGTGGCACCCCTACCGCTGCGTCGGCCTACAGTCCAGGAGAAAATTATCCACGATGGTCACAAAGGCTGTGGACGCGAACTGCAGCCCGGCAACTGTCAAAGGCTCATTGTAAGAGAAGAAGGACGCAGTGGGATATTTATGCCTTCGCGCGTGTTTGCGCACGACATGTTTCAGCCCTACTTGCAGCTTGGCGACTCTGCAAGGTACACTCTGCCACGCATGCAGCGAAGCAAAAGCAGGTGAGGCTGCCAAAGACCAAACTCGTCAGCCAAGCATCTCCTTCCAAAACGTGGCTCCTGCTTTGAAGGCGTCCTTCCGTTTTTGCAAAAGGCCATGATCCACGCCCTCCCCACCTGTGCACTACTCCCTTTTGCTTCGTATCCTGGAGCAGGTGCAGCAGCTGGCTTGGAAGTGCATTGTCGAAGGCTGCTACATAGTTGGCTTTCCCTGGCGCACCACACAGCAGCACAAGAATAGAACCCTTGCAAAATCCAGCCTTGACATTTGGAGCCTGTGAGGCAGCTCCCATCCAGCACCGAAGGGTTGAGCCTGCACCAAGCAGCCCTACTTGTCCAAAGCCATCAGCCACTGCCCAGGCCCAGGCTTCTTGAATCAGTCCGAGCTGCTTCCAAGTTAGGCCCAGCTGCCTGAGCCAGCCATCTGCTTCCTGCGCACATCTTCTTGAGAAAGGCATGGAGCAACTCCATGACTTCAAAAACACATCATGCTACAACCGCACCTGCCGCTGTCATGTCATGGGTTCAAGGCTAGCTACTAGTAGTTGTGACACTCATCAATCGTGGCTGTTGATGCCACGGCTGCTTGAGCTCTTACGTTGGAGGACGTGGAGCCGCATCTGTGGTCCCCGGGCCTCGTGCCGCCCGAGTTGAGACAGCAGCAGGGCAAGCTCGTACTTGGCAACCTCCGATCCAAAACAATTGCCAGTAGCACGCGCTCGCTTAAGGAGCGGGCGACCTCAGCCTGCGGACCGCGGGCCCGCAAAGCAGACCGCAGTAACTCCAGCGCGTTGTCGCACCGGCCTGCCGCGCTCAAGGCCCAAGGAATTTGAATTGGCACAATGCCAAGGGGCAGCTTCCTGCATCTTTGGCAGCCTTGGCCTGGTCCTCAGCTGCGGTAAGGTCAGGTTCTCTTTCAGAGCTTACGCAAATCTCGGCCAACGGCAACAGCGCTTAGCCGCGTGGGCCCCCTTTGGACCGCCTTCTTTCCTTAGCAACATCTTGTAGCAGCGCGGGAACCCTTGTTTGGGGAGCTACCGCCAGGCTTACACAAGACCAGATTCGAATGCCCAGCTTCCCCATGTTAGAGATACATGGCACGGATTTCGCAAGGCGACGAGGCGAGGGGACTAGCGATGGATGTCAGTGTATGAGCAAGAGGTGGTCTGAGAATAGATTTGCAGCTAACCCAAGCTTGTCTGACCTTGGCCAGATGGCTTTTGCACAGACTGTGGACCAGTGAGAACGTGGCAATCATGAGTTGGGCATCGGCCTAGATGATGTTTCGGCGCTATCCTTTTGGCTGTTTTTTCTTGTCCATTGCCAAACGGCCTCTGCGGAGCATGTAGTGCTCAACTTAGTTGAGCTTCCATGCAAACAGGTGGCAAGAGCCAGTTCCTATGTACATTGCCGTGCCTGAACTCTCTGGGCACAGTCTGGCGCCAGATGATCAGTTGTAGAGCACGTGCTTCGAATGAACTTCTGCAAGACCAAGCCTTCGACACAGCCTTGAAGCCTCGCCTGACACTGGACTACCTGCTCGCAAATCGCCGCTCGTCACCGCCACCACCCCACCATCCGCAATGCCGCTGCAAAGAAAACAACTCTTGGCGTAGCGCAGGATCTCGTGGTTGTGGCCATGGAGTTGCTCCTTCGCCGCGGCCATGCCAAATCTAAATGAAGAAGATCGTCAGAATGACTCATGCGCTTCCTTGGCTCCCGACGCAAGCAAACACAAATGCACGGACAGCGCAACCATTGATGCAACAAGTGCATTCGCCATTCATTCAGGGAGTCTGCTGGAAGGGCCACTTGCCGGTAAAGACTGCTGACCTCCGCTAGTGGAAGCAGGGCTGTACCTTCAGGATCAAGCAGTCGAAAGGTGCCTTGGAGATGGCCAACGCCATGCGGTGCAACGTCTCCGGTTTGCTTGCCGCCTTGGTTAAGCGAGCTGACATCCGCCGTGGGGACTAGAAACTCATTCAAAATATCTCAAGATGAAGCAGTTCGTGGCGGGGACAAGGGATTGCAGAACAGCCGCTTCTTGTTGTTGGTCTTCTGTCACGTCAGAGATCGACTTCGAAGATCCGTGCCCCTGCGCGAAGTGCAGTTTTCTCCGCACTTCCCACAAACCAGGGCACCGGCGCTTGCCTTTCTGAAGGCTGGTCGTCCGGGATCCTCGTGCGAGCGCAAACGTAAGCCAAGATGTTGGCTCTAATGCTCTATTTCAAGCAAGTCCTGAGGCTGCAGGTCTGCCATAAAGCTTGCTGCAGGTGAGCTAGCGCCATCCTGCCAGCATGCTGCCACCATACTCTACAACCTGAATTCTGACTTCGCACCACATGAAAATATGTGCTAAGTTATGTGCAGGGAGTGGGCCTCTTCTCGCTTCGCCTTCTGTGGAGTCTTCTTGGGCCTGGCAAGATCTGCGCAGGCCCACCCTCCATCGGCGTCTGAGCTAAAGTCCAATCTCCAAGTATCCCCCTTGATATCCCCAATAGTAGTCCCCTATTAATCCCCTATATAACCCCTTTAAGGACTTCAGAATATGATACATCTGGCTTCTGAATTTCTGAACCCACCTTGGGCTCGGAGCCTTCTTTGGCTTCGCAGACTTCTCAGAGTTTTTAAACGGCCTTCCGCCCCCAAATAGATGCAGATACCAGAGTGAAGCAACAGGGTGACCCAGAAATTCTGAATTATACCACTGCCATTCCCGCTTCTAGTAATCAATTCCACTTCCGACTCTAGACTTTCAGTCGGATAGAGATGCTGCAAGCTTCGGCATGTGAAATTTGAGCCGCGGGGCGACAGCCGAGGCTCCTTGGACCGGGGGTAGGCGCCAGTGGAGCGGCTCGGCTTTTCCTTGCCATTCACCTGTCGGCCGAATCATTGCTGAGGCGAAGGCATGCCGGCAAATTATGGAAATCTTGCGAGGAGGACATCCAAACCTGAATCATGAATCCAACAGCACAAGACCGCCGACCTGCTGCGCCTCAACTACTGCTCCGTCGTCGTAGCCTCAGACGATCCGCCAAAGAAAGGGCAAAGAAGAAAGAGTACCCTTACTCTCAAAGCACAGATTTCCCCAATCAACTCACCCAGCGGCGCAGCTTCCAATGTGAAGGACCTTGACGCCAAGAATGCCAATCAGTCTTCCGTCCATTGAAATACCTCAGCCGTGTCATTATCGGTCATCTGAACCATCTGTGCTGACTAGGCGGGAATCCACAAGCGTAACAGCCGCCAAGTGACTGGCCCTCCTCAACAGCGCCATCAGCCCAGGTGTACGCACCAAATCCGTGCTTTCGATTCCCGGCATACTGGCCTTCAAATTTGTCACCGTTCGTGAAACGAACCTGGGCACCAGGGAGCTACATGTAGCTTCCATAGTGCTCTGCCTTCCACGGCTAATTACAGACCCTAGGTACAGCCCCATGTAGCCAAGCAACGAGTCCAGTTCCAGATGCATCCCCCCTGGCCCACTGTCCCTCGAAAATTCCGCCATCGAACACAAGCGTGCCCACTCCATGCCGCTTGCCTGCCAGCTGAGTTTGCTGGCCAGGAACTGCCAGGGCATTTAGGCTGACAGCCACTCAAAAGGCCTGACACCCACTGCCCGGCATAGGTGCTGCCATCCTTCTGATCCAAGACACCCCAGCCATCACGAAGGCCCGCCTCTGCTTAGGCGCTCTCTGAAAGAGGGGAGCCTATCTTAACGGATCTTGTAGGTGCGGGGCAGTATTTCGCAGGCCCCTGTATACGCTGCCAGCTTCGAAGCCAGCTGCCTGCCATCCATGAACCTCGCGCGAGCGCGGGTAAACGACCTTAGAATCTCAGAACTAATAACGGAAGAGCAAACAACCCTGTCAACATCTGCCAACACAACTGGTGTCCTTCCCAAACGAACCACATTCGGCCGCTCCAGCATTCAAACCATCCAGCACAGTGGGCACGGGAACTATCTCCAGCCAAAGAGCGCGAGACTGCGTCTGAGACTTTGGACTTTTCGGGCTTGTAGCGACTCTTCCCGGCCGTCCTTGGAAGCAGGCTGCACGCGCGAAAACTAAACAAAAAGTCATGCTACGTCTGTAGTCTCTTTCTGTGCAACTTCGCAGCTTGCGCAGCTTGTTGGGGAGGCGTCTCTGGATCCAGCATCCCCCGGAGCCATCTTATGGCTTGGAGAAGAAACGAAGTAGTCCGAGTACTTCTGGATGATCTGCAGAGCACAAGTTTTTATCGCAAAGCCTCTTCACGACCGGCTGTGCATGCACGGGCCTTGAGTGACGGGATTACTGGATCACTGGTGCCGAATGCTGGGGGTTTCTTTGGACTCGAGCTTCGTGGATGTTGCGGAGAATCCGCTCGGAGCCTTGGTTGAAGGACGTCTCACGGGCAAGGTGGTCTTCATTCGTTCTCAAGCAAGGGTTGCCTTCCCTCTCCAAGTTGGCAGCTACTCATGTTTGGGGACATTGGAATCTCATATAAAATCAAAAAGGCTCTCAGCACCATCCTAGAGACGCTGGAGGTGGACTGAAGTTGAAGGCCGACGCACCCGGCGACGAATCTTTTGCGTGCCGCTGCCTGGCTCACTTCATGAAGCAGGCCACATCCGGCCACTGGGATCAGTCAGACAAGGCAGTGGCTGCAATTCGCACGGCTGCGAGCTGGCCCGTTGTACGCGCAGCCTTGGCTGGCAGATGGATACACTGCGCCTGACTATTAACAAGAGAGATTCTCAGAAGAGCTGCACTCCGAACTCTAGGCCTTGGACTCCCAAAGTTCGGAGGGATTGCGAGACTCAGCTGGCCATCACACAGCAAAGAAGAGCTTTTCAGCTGGAGTCAAGCTAATGGAAGCTTGTGAGCCTCGCTACTTGCTACCGAGCTTTTTGACGAGTCGCAGGAACTGGCGGCATGACCTCTCCCTGCTGCAGAACCCCCAGTCGATGTGCAAAGTTCTCTCCAAGCGATGGGGCCTGCAAGGAGCACGCGCCAAGAAAAAGAGTTCGCTACATCTTCATGCGCGCTATAGGCTAAACTGCGAGCATTCCCCTTAGCAACCCCTTTTGATGCTCCCCTAAATAATCCCCATATATGACCCACCTTTGAGTTCAGACTATAGCTGATGTTGCTGAGCAGTCTGCCTTGCTCCAGTTCGCTGGACTGGCCCTACCACTGCAGTGGGTCACCTTCTGTGGCCTGTTCTGCGCAAATCATCCAAACCATTCAGCTGTTGCGACACGTTGCTACCTCTGGCCATGTTCAAGAGATATAAAGAGACCAACGGCAACAGCCCAAGTGCGGCCAACAGACGCGCAGTGCATGACCTGCGTGTCGTCATGTACTGCCCGGGCACGCGGTCGCACCCGGCCGTCGTCTCCCATCCTTCCACTTGAAACAGTTGAAACACCCTGCCCGAAGCGCCCGTCACAGCAGCCGCCATGGCCTTGCCATCTCCGCAATCCTGCGCTCCACTGGCTCAGACGGGAGAGGCCCGAAGCTTCGACCTCAAAATCTCCAAGATGCAGACAGCTTGCATCAGCTTGCAAAGGCTGCAAGGTGATGACGAGGGACTGCTGGAACTCGGTCCAAACATGCCTTGTTGCTCTTGCACTCGACGCTCCTGTCCAATGATCTCAAGAAATATTCAATTCAAACTTCTTGCTTACCAACCTCTGCTGCCGAACTCTGGAAATCCACCCACCAGGCCATGCCGGTGCCTCCGGGCCTTGCTTGGCGCTTATGGCTTATGAGAGATATCAAATGAGGCCACTGGAGGCTTCTCAGCACTTAAGAGATGAGCTGTGCTGGCGAGTCCTGCAAGGGTCGGTTGTGCAGACATGTGCAGATGCAAAGCAGGCCGCATTCCACGACAATGCTCCTGCAACAGACTTTCCTGCACCTCTTGCAGAGGCGGCTCAGCATGGCAAACTCCCAGTGTTAACGGGGACTGCAACAATTGCCTAGGGTGATGCTGCCAAACGGGTTTCAACGCAGTACAGCCTGGACAGCTTTCTGCTCAGGTCAGCGCTCTGCTTCCTCTGCGCTTGGCAGCTGCACTGGGGCTTGTGCCTTCGGGGGATGACGAGCCCGGCACTCTACTCAGAAAGGCTCCGTCGGAAGATGTCGGCCTGGATGCCGCGCAGTGCCTTGTTCGGCACGTAGTCTTGATGGCCGGGTATGCCTGGACAGCCGCGAGTGGCTCCAAGTATGTCGCGGGCTGGGTGTGTAAGCGGCATTGCGAAATTGAAGTCGATCCTTCTGTGGTCCCTGCTCCATGTAGGTGGCACCGCAGCTCCTCGTGCCGAGGCGATGCGGGGCGCGGCAAAGGTCACCTGCATACGCAGGCAATGTCTCCACTATCAAGACAACCGAACAAAGCACCTCCATAGAAGGTGCTTGCAACAGGACTTCACCCAGAGGGCCCGGAGGGCCCGGCTCCTGGCATCAGACTTCAGGCTGATCACTTCAAACCAGAATTCTCTTCGCCCGCCTTGCTCGCCTCCCTCTGCAAAGGCAGTCTGCCTGCACTCCTGGGCCAATTCTTGCAGCTGTCAAGCCTTGGGCGGCCATGCAACTTTGCCAGGAGCCTCTGCCGCGGTGGAAAGCCTTGCTTCGAGTCCATTGGGTCACCTGATGACATCCACAAGTGGCCTCTTACACGCTCTCCCATCACTAGCCTGGTCTGCGCTGACAGGCCCGAGTCGGGGATGGTGAACCAGCTGGAAGCCACTCAGGTCGAAACTGTTGGCCTCCGAAAAGTTGCTCAGGCGGAAGGATGTGGGGAGAAAACTCACCAAGTGCCTGCTCTCTCTCCTCGCATGTTTGGTGGGGAGGGAGGGTCGGGAAGCAGCAAGACAGGCGACAAGCTGGATGTTGCACCTTGACTCAGACAGGGCTTGTCGGCTTGTAGATGACGAACAAGCAAACTCACAACAGCCCGCCCTCGGGCTCTCGATTCGGGCTTCTCCTCCGTGGGCTCCGCGAACCGCAGGAAGCGCCGCGGGGCTGTGAGGCCCCACCTTGCTAGCTGCTAGCCCAACATGAGACGACTGGAGGTAGGGAGCTGGGGAATGCTGGGGAGCTGCAGGCCTCCGTGGCCACGTGGGCTTGTTGAAGCTGGCGAAAAACCACGCGATGCCGTTCGTGACCGTCCAGTGTCTGCAAGCTGGCGTAGCCAGCTACTAACAAGAAACTCTGCTCTCTAAACAAAGGCGCTCCAGCCTTCCTTCCTGGCGCGTGGACTCGGAGATTGAGAGGCAGGGCTGTGAGGCCTGGATGGCCTGGATGGCCTGGCCACCCTCTGACCACCTTGGACTGCAAAATTGGAAACAAGCAAACCCTGGAAAGGAGGGGCAAGATCTCCACCTTTGCGACTTGGCGCACGAGATTGCACAGCGGCCCCTGTCATAGGCAAGAGTCTTGCAGGCCTAGGGGTTTGAGATGTTCCAGAGCTGTTGCTCGCGGAGGTATGAACAATTTTCAATTCCAAGCTTGTACTGTCCAGGACTTGACACAATTTCTGGGACTAGAAGGTGCATGCAACATGACTGGCCTGCAAAGAAGACATGCATCAAAACCATCCTAAAACTGCACGATGCCTGCAGGAACTTGTGGCCGACCGTGCTGCGCAGAGGGCGACCGAGATGACGAGCCTCCTGTCCAAGAAGCACGAGCTCAGCCCTCAGCACTCAAGTCAAGCTCAGAATTGAAAGGGTCTACACGGGCTTGGCCTCGTGGCGGTGTCCGGTTTCTTGCCGGCACAGCCCATCCTTACGCGCAACGAGCAGAGTGCACACAAGACTCCATCCCTGGTTCCCACGCATGCCCTCATAATCCGTCATATAACTCATATGCAAGTGCCGGGGGAACGGGAGCGGGCTGCCAAGTTTCGTGGCAAACGTGGCGACTCGGAGCGGGCCACTCGCTCGCGGCTTGCTGCCTGCGCCGAAGACAAGCCGAAGACAAGGGCAGCACCGCGTGCCTTCCCATCACAGCTGCCGCGGTTTCCACATGATACGGCCTCTTCCACATGTCTTCCACGTGCACTCACGCTTCGGCTGTGCTGGACACCTTGCATCGCTTCGCTCAGGCATCCTCACTTGAAGGTTTTCGAGTCGGCGGTCCACTTTTGAAACCCTCCTCTAGCAATGACCTCAAGAAATGCAAGCCTCGAAACCAATACATTTGGTAACGTCGGACGTGATGGGCCCTTCTACGCTGCCTTTTTTGGGCTCCTGTCAAACAAAGCCAGCAAACCCAACCAGTGGCATTGATCCTGCGCTCACGAGAACAAGCTGAAGGCTGTGTGCGTATTGCTGCCGGTCAAAATGCGCGGTGTGTCGTCGCTACTGCTGTTTCCTGTTATGTGAAGAATGCCGGGTTTTTTGTGGCCCCTCCTAACAAAAAGCACCCAGCAGCAACTCCGATGCAAAAACTTTCTCCGGCACTCGAAAACTGGCCTCTTGACTTGAAGACTACCTGGTTCGAGATGCATACGCGCTGATGCGTCATGGATGTACAGAGAGCAAGGTTTGGAAACCTGGCAGAAACCTGTCGTTCTTTTCTACCCACTGACTTGCTCCAAGAATTTGATGGAGAGCTCTTTCGATGAGCTAGCAGAATCCGTCTAGGTCTCTCGCTTAGGTCGTCTCGCACTGGCCCACACCAGCAGGTTCAACTATGGCATGAACATGTGAACTTGCTGTGTGTGTGGGTTTAATGGCTTCAGGTTCAGGACAGTTGAGGCAAACGGCAAATCTGCGCTTTTGCTGTTTTGCTTGGTGCTTACTTGGAAGGGCTCACCGATCTGCGAACGGCAAGGCCAGCTGCGCGCACGCAACAGGGAGACATCTGAAAGACCGGTAGCAGGTCCCTGTGAAAGCAGGAGTGTGAGACGTCTCACACTCC
>CAJNIZ010017447.1:1634-16055 GCA_905231905.1 Symbiodinium pilosum
TCTTACCAGGAGAGGCCAGATAAACATTCCAAGTCAACATTGCACTCTCCAAAGAAAACCCTGTAAAGCCTGCCCAAAAATGCAGTGTGTGTGTGTGTGTGTGCGTGTGTGTGTGTGTGCGCGTGCGTGTGTGTGTGTGTGTGTGTGTGTGTGTGTGTTTGTGATGGTGGTGGGGGGATATGAAGCCCTAAACCCTAAGCCCTAGATCCGAGATTCCCCATTGAATAGCACATGGGACCTATGCCACCAATACGCAGATGGCAAAGGCTGTTAAAAAAGGTGAGCACTTGAGATCTGGCATCCCAGGCAAGCCTTCCTGCCTGGCCCTCAGGTAGGGTTGAGGGTTTAAGGTTTAAGGGGTTGGGGTTTAGGATTTTAGATTTTGGTATTTAGGGTTTAGGGTTTAAGTTTAGGGTTTAGGATTTAGGAAGGAATGAAGGAATTTGCGATAGTAAGTGTATGTGTTTGGCGGTTTGTCGCAGTGACTACTATCAATTCTTCCATTTCTCGCTTACCAAAAGTCACTGGGGCCCTTAGGGGAGGTAGCATTTAGCCCCCTGTAAGTTGGATACTGCCCCTACTCATTAACAGTCGGAGAATACTTATCATGATTACATAGAGCCCTTAATATGACCCCTGTTATAGACTGTTTATTGGGGGGCAGGACCCAACCTATAAGCCAAGTACTGACTCTTATTATCCCCATTTGTAACTTTCTTTGCTAAGTTCTTTTGACCTTCCAAGCGGCACCTCAGCCACAAGCCGAGGCTAGCCCGCTGGGGGGATTCAGCGATGAGCTCCCGCGGCTGCAACTTGGTTGAGATGACGTAGAAGCCTGCATAACTATTAGTTTCATTCTCTGACGTTCCTGCAAGAATTGGAATATAATACGCCCCAGCGTCCCTTTGTTGAGGCACCGCAGTACATGATTTGCAGCTTGTTTAAAGCCTTCAAAGTGCAATTGTTACAGGGCTCCTAAACCTATCCTGGTCAACCCCTTGGCCCTCAACCCCCTGCAAAGCAGCCAACCTATAGGGTTCTTGACATCTTGGCGCCTTCGTGGTTGCCCATAGCCAGCTGACCCAAAGGGCCCAGCTATCAATAGAGTAGAAACTTACGTCCCAAAGTGGCCTTATTGAAACATTGATGCAGACCAAACTTTCAATGCCTAGTTTGCTCAAACCTCATGAAAAGACACACCTCTTCAATACTATCCCAACACCAACTTATTATAATTCTTATTATAGGGACCCCCGCATATTAAGGCCCTCAAAAGGAGGGGAGTGTATTAATCGCGGATCTACAATACGGGCCCCAACCCCACATATACCGACCAAAGAAGAAAGTAGGTTAATAATAGGGATAACCGGGGATTTCATATGGCTTATTGGGGTTACTAACCTACTTACTAAGTCCCCATGACCCTCCAAGTAGGATTTAAGTTCTTTCTATCCTTGTACTTGGATCGATGGGGAAAGCAACGGCCCTGGATGTGTCCGCATGCCCCTTCTAGATGATATGCGGGTTTCCGAGAAGCTGCGCCGCTTTTTGGGAGCCCATGCAGTGGGTTAAGGGTCAAGAATACAGCAGACGCCCTGCCACAAGATGTATAGGTGTAGGGTTCAGGGTTTACCCTAAACCCTAAAACCCTGTGGGCCTCTCGCTTCGGGTTGCGTCTTCCCTCCTGTTCATGAGTCACGGTTGACATCGGCAACGTCAACGGATGGGTTTGAAGGTGTATGGTTCGTGATGCACCAGCATGGGTTTAGGGATTAGGGTCCTGCCGCGCCTGCTTACAGCGCTTAAAGCCAGTGAAACTTTTGAGATCAAGAGGCATGAGTGTAAAAGTCCCCCGTATTGGAGGCCATTGCAGGACAAGACTTTGCATAATTCCTTGGCAGGATTTCACGAGAGATATCTAGAGCCTCGACTTTTGTTTGGGGAGCCATGCTTTCTAAACCGTTGGGAGGCTAAGGGGAAGGCTCTTCGCAAGCCTTGCAGGACTTTAGGTGGTGCAATGCCTGCCAGACAAAGGCTCACGTGAGAAAAGACACTTGCATCAACATATTATGCTCCCGGTCTTCCATGCGGCAACAACCTTCGCACAAGCTTCGGTTGGAGAGTGGCAGCAAAGAGTCGTCCTCTTCCCAACCATCCTATAGGTCTTGGTCTGATTGGAAGGCTTCCGGGTATGCCGACGCGATTTAGGGCTAAGGGTTCAGGGGCACAACTGCAAGGAGCTGTGGATGAAGTGGAGCATGATCTTGATGGAGAGCAGTAACCCTTAACATAACAAACAAAAACTCTGAACCCTAAGCTTAAAATTACACTAAACGCTTAACCCTGAAACCCCAAGACCCAAATAACCATCCTGAACTCCAAACCCTAGAGTACCCTAGACAGTTAACTCTAAACCCTAAACCCTTAGCCCTAACCCCAATCCAAGTAAGGTGACCACAAAGCCTTTGCCATTGGCTTGCTAGTCGCTTTGGCCTCCAACGCCACGCTTCTGGTCATCAGCGCAGCCGTGCCTGATGTTAGGGTTTAGGTTTAAGGGATTATGTTTTGGGGGCTTGGGGATTTGGAAGTCATATGGGGGTTTATGGGGCTTCATAGGAACAATGGAGAACCAAATGGGGAAGAGTACGGACAATGAAGTTGCAACTGCCATTTTTGGGTTCAGGGTTTGGAGTCTAGGGTTGAAGGTTTGGAGTTCCGGGTGTGGAATCTAGGGTGTAGTGTTTCTTTTAAGGTTCAGGTGTAGGGTATGGAGTTTAGGATGTAGGGTTTAGAGTTGTGGGAGTAGAGTCTAAGATGTAACGTTTGCCTCAAGTTTGGTTTAACTTACCGTAAGCCCTTGTTTAAGAAGCCTCTTGGACAGCACTAGAAATACTAGAACCTAGGTGGAACGTGTTCGGGCTTAATGTTTAGGGTTTAGTGTTTGCTACAAAGTAGATACTACGCTTTCGCCTTGCAGTGTGGTAACTTAGCTGAAGTTCCATCCAGCTCGGGGAGAAAGAACCCCAGAACGAACCTACAAACCCCAATTCCCTTGAGATCTCACGACCTAAGCCAACAAACTCCTCGAACAAGTCTTTGAACAAGAAATTCCCAAACCCTTTGAAAGCCATGAGACCCGTAAATACAGAGGGTCGCTAACCTTCGAATCCTAAATTTTACGAAGCTCAACCCCCAAAGCGTTCAAGCCCTGAGTGGGAACCCCAAGGATTTCTGTACCCAATGTAGGTTGAGGATTTAGGGCAATAATTCCCTAATAAAGGGCATATAGGTGTATACAGGGATAACCTGGAACAACGGTGTCTGGTCCTTGTATCCAATAATTATTTGGGTACTTGAGATTTTGGTACTAGTAATTGTCCAGACTGGGGTGGGGGTATACATATGACTATTGGGAATTTGGACCTTTAGGGGAACATTCAACCAGGAATGGGCATGCAGCTGCGTGGCACGAGAGGCTTCTCATCGCATCCATGCGAGGCCCCCACCACGCGGATGTTGCTTATGGGTTTAGGGTTTAGGGTTCAGGGCTAGGATTTAGGGTCTAGAGTCTAGAGTGTAGGGTTCAGGGTCAAGGTTTGCCAGGGGTCTTTGCATTAATTTGGACATCTATGTGTCCATATGAGCGATAGTCTAATCTCCTAGTATCCCCCCGCCCTAATAAGCACTATAATATTTTCCTAGATAGTCCCCTATATATATATATATATCCACCTTGAAGGAGTTTAGACTATAGTTCATATTGCCCCCAACTTCTCCTTATGATTGCAAGCAAGGTCGCTCGGCTTTGTAGGGTTTAGGGCTTAGGGTTTTGTTGGGGTTTAGGGTTTGCGGCAAGGGGTACACATGAAGATGCATTGGTCAACTTTGGATGCTACCTGAAGTCTACACCCAAGGAAACCCCGGGTGGGTAGTTACAAGGTGGGTAGCTCTAAAGAAGGCCCATATAGACCTCATATATGACTCACATAACCCCAGTACCGTTACACAAGCCTTTATGAGCCTTATCTGAATGTACCGACCTGGTAACTACCTACCTCAGGGTGCCCTTGATAAACCCGTTTTAGGTACCCTTTTTAGAAGGCGGGGGGTGGGGGGGTCATACTAGGGATCCAAAAGGGGACTATTGTGTTGCCAACCACCCCATAAACATGCTACTTTAGACCCAACATCGCAAACCTTAGATTTTGACCCCCCAGAACCCTCAACCCTGAGCCTGAGCTGTTCATCCCGACTGGAAACACTGCCTAGACCCCTATACCCTACCCCGTTTGCAGGATGAATAACTGTATGTCTAGAATTTTCTGTTTGAAAATGAGTTTCGCAAAAAAGGGGCGCAGGGTATAATCCTAAACCCGTAAACTTTGATCCCTGGATGCTTGCCCCAAGTCCTCGCCCTAGGAACCCTAGATCCCATGCCCACAGCCCATCCCTAAATCTTAAACCTTCAACGTTAATCTCAAATCCTAAACCTTAAGCCCTGAAACTTAAACCCTAAACCTTAAGCCCTAAACCTTAAGCCCTAAACCTTAAACCCTAAACCTTCAACCCTAAACCCTGAAACCGCTGCAACAGTGCAAGAGGCTTTTGTCCAGCTTCTGCCAGCTGCCGGGCGCCCACGCTCAGAGAGCTTGGAGCGAGGCTGGGGTTCAATAGGGATAGTGTAAACTCCCTTAGGGTTTAGGCGTTTAGGGGTTAGGGTTTTTTGGTTTAGGGGTTTAGGGTTTAGGGGTTAGGGGTTAGGGGTTTAGGGTTTAGGGGTTTAGGGTTTAGGGTTTAGGGGTTTAAGGTTTAGGGTTAAAAGCGGGTCATTGAGGGAATGATCTATTATAGGGTTTAGGGTTTAGGGATAGTCGCAACCCTTTAGAGGAGGGTATTCAGGGGATGATGTACTATTGGGTTTAAGATTTAGGGTGTTAAGGCCTTAAAGGGGGTTATTTAGGGGATCATATATTACAGGGTTTAGGGTTTAGGGTCCTGACTCCTTAAAAGGGTTATATATAGGATCATATACGATAGGTTTTAGGGTTTCGGGCTCAGGGTCTGAACTCCTTAAAGGGGGTTGTATAGGGGGTCATATAGGGGAGCAGTATGGGAGCTATTAAGGAGGATACTAGGAGTTTAGACTATAGCTGATATAGGGATATCTAGGGTCTATCGGGCGCAGGGTTACGGGCTTTAGGGCCTGTAGTGTTTGAACTTAGCGTTTGGGGCTACGGTTTGAGTTTAGGATTTAGCCTGAACCCTAAACCCTAAACGCTAAACCCTAAACCCTAAGCCCTAAATCACGGTTTCGAGTCTAGGGCTTGGGCTTCAGCGCTGAGGGCCTAGGGGTTAAGGTTGGGGGCATGAAGATTTTAGGGTGCGCAGTTTTGGGGCAGCCCTAAGCCCTCAACCCCAAGCACCTCAATCCTACACCGCTCAATCCTAAAACCTAAACTCAAAAAACAAAGCCCGAAATTCTCAAACAAAAGATAGCACCTCAATCCTGAACCCTACACCCTAAAAGCCTTAAGCCCTTAACTTTAAGCTCTCTAGCCGAAGCCCTTTAACCCCCAAGCCCTAACCTAGGACCTAAGCCCTACATGGTAGTTGATCCTGAATCCTGTTCCCTAATAGCCATTATGTAGAGCTAAACCCTAAACCCTATAGGGCTTGCGGTTTAGGCAGCTACTTGACATAATGGCTATAAACCTTAACCGTATAGTTCTGAGCAGACCTACAGGATCCTTCAATATTTTTTGATAGGATCTTTATGTAGATCAACCAACCCCACATCTCAAACCCCAAGCGACCTACCCGGCATCTTCTGAGACCTTGATGTTGCACATGTGAACGGCTTCCCAAAAATGTTGGGCCCTTTTTTTTTGGGAAGGGGGTGGGGAGGTTGTCATATTCAGGGGTAAGGGTTTAGGGGCTATAGCATTTTGAGGTTTACATCAGGGCCCCCCCCCCCACTTATGGAAACGCCCATTTCTCTCGCCCAGGAGTCTAGAAACTCTTTCGGCCTTCGACTGTCAGATGGTGGTTCAGGATTTAGGGTTGAGGGCTGAGGGTTTAGGGTTGAGGGTTTAGGGTTTAGGGCTCAGGGTTGAGGGTTTAGGGTTCACTTGTTGGTTGTAAGTGGGAACGGAGGAAGGAACTTCTTTAGCAGTCTTAACATGAACCCGGTATAGCCCTGAGGGTTTGAGTACCCATTTATCATATACTTACACGAAAATCTGTACTACAATTCCTAGTACAAACGTTCGAAGCACCCAAGTATCGGGCACGTGGAGCCGCAGGGTAATGTAGCAGTTTCCATTCTCTTCCAGTTTTGGGCTGAGGGTTTTGAGTTCAGGGGTTCAGGGTGTAGGGTCTGAATGGCCAACATGGCATTCAAGGTTTGCAGGTAGAGAGTGTTCGGCATGCAAGTAAAGTTGTGGCATGTGCGTACCTTCTGTTGTGGCGCCATGCACAGCGAGTACTGCATCGACAGGTGACACGTAAGACACATGATGCGCACAGCTTCATGTCAGTAGCGATGGGACCGTTTTCTCTTGGTAGGAAATTCAGTTGATAGGTTTCTTAGTGAGGCATCCATAACCCTAAACCCACCCTAAACCCTAAACCGCCAATCCTTTCACAGACTAGAGCGACTTTGCTGAGTGTACGAACCTGCCCCAGGCATCTAGCAGGCTTCTGAACAAGTCTTGATGTTATGGGGATTATATGGGGGGTTATATAGGGAATAATGGAAGAGAAAATGGAAACTATTATAATGGGTTATAGGGTATAGAAAATATGTTTGGTTATCAGCTGGATCTACCAGGCTTGCTTAGACAGCAAACTTAGCCAATTTAGAGGTTAATGAGGAGCTACTATCAAGGGGGGATTGGTTGCCCACTGCCTCACAAAATTAGGGACGACATGATTATCATATGGCTGATACAAACTCTTTTATAGTAGGAATGGGGTTCCCCAGATCCCCTTATGCAGCTTTTTGTACCGAGGCCCAATAAAGACCATACTGGTAAACATTTTAATTAAGGCCATCTCAGTGAGGAATCAGAGCTGTTTATGAACAGAGCGAACTTGAACAGGCATTCAATGGTGATCTTGCCCATGTAGACAGTGCGTCTTGGCTGCAGCATGTGTTCTTTGAGAGCTTCTCCAAATCATCATACATAGTGCCGGCGAAGAAATCCTAAATGCTAGGCCTTAGGCTCTACCATATTTGTTTTGTGGGGGGGGGGGTGTTGCTAAAGGTGCTCCCCCAAATCCATTGGGTGCGGGGTGTCCGGCTGCGGATGTAGTGGTTATTGCCCTATGTTGGCACCCTAAGTAGCAAGAAACATGCTAGGGACCCAAAAGCCATCATAACTTTGAACAACTAGACCCTCAACCCCCAACTCCACACCCTAAACCCTAAATCCTACACCGTAAGCCATAGAACAACCCTAAACCCTAAGTCCTAAACCCTGAACCCTACGGATCCACAGAGTTTGGCTAGGAGTTGACTGCGCTCGAAGATTCATGGAACAGTTTTCGACCTGTACTCTAAACTCCTGAAAGGCTGGTTATGTAGGGGATCATATAGGGGGACCATTTCAGGGCTTGTTAAGAGGGATACCAGGTGTTTAGACTTAAGCTCAAAATATCAGCTACCGCCACTATTAGGCTTGGATTCCCTTTTGGTGGAGCATCAAGTGGAAAAAGAACATGGTACATCTATTCTGCAACGCCCTAAACCCTAAACCCTGAACCCTAAACCGCGTGTCCCTCCACCCCTCCTTGGTTACACGAAGGCTCCTTATGTACTTGAAGCTCTATTCCTTAATTACGCCAAGGGGTCTTAGAAGTCCTAGATGGTCAGAACCATGTTATCGTTCAACTTACACATGCAGCTGTGAAAACTTGGAGAAGCAAGAGGGAACCATAATTTGGCAACTCTCCCCGGGTTCTACGAGTTTTTTCACAATAGCTCATGTATGTTGCAGGTATGTGTGTGTATATCGTATATCTCCCCTATTAGTATGTGAGGACCCTTGGGAGAAATCGCCTGACATCCTCGCATACGGTCATACCCCTAGGGTTCCAAGAGTGCCCCATCTAGAGAACCCTCCAAGCCATAGACCCCCACTTTTAAAGCCTCAGCCTCAAACCCTCAACCCTCTACATGCTCATACATTGGACCTACTCTTTCAAAAATCCTGCATGCCCTAAGTATACCATAGCACCAGCATTCCCAAGGTATGATGTACTTAGGGTCATGCAGGGTCTTTAGTATCCACCGTAGTGCTCAAGGATACCTCTGTGCCCAAAACCTTCAACCTTAAATTGCAACCCTAACCTAAATCCTAACCCTAAACCCTGAATCCTAAACCCTAAATCCTAGACCCTAAGCTCTAAATCCTAAACCCTAAATCCTAAACCCCTGGAAATGGAGTGCTGCAGGTGGTGTTGAGCAGCTTCCTGTCGGGATTCCGAAGCTGCATTGGAACTGTGATCCAACAGGCAGAAGGTTAATTTGGGGTTTAGGGTTTAGGGTTGAGGTTAGCTTTTGGTAGGGTTTGGAGGGATAATTGATATGTTGGGGTTCTATATAGGGAGATATTTTAAATATATATATATATACACGTGTATGTATATATCTATATATATATATAGGGTTGCGTGTGTGTATGTATATATGTGTGTGTACGTATGATCCACAGGGATTCTATAGGGATTTTCGGGCTTAGGGCCTATGGTAGAGGTATGTGTGCGTTATAGACGGCACTTGTCCTCCTCACACCATATATGTGGTTAATTGTCGGATCTGATGTTCACCATTACCATACTGAAAACAAGGAGACAGTCACATTTGTCTGGCAGTATCCCAAGAAACAGATGAAGCACCCCCTCATCTGCAATATTCCTCATTAAGGCTTTATGATCAGTAATCCGTACATTGCCAGTATTCAGCATGCAGTCAGTGGGGTCGTTTCGGAACAGGCGGAGCAGATTGTCCAATTATACCATCTTTGTTGAAATCATGTAGGGGCAGTTCGCACAACGCTCAAGCTCAAACGAGGTTGCGCATACAGTCCCCTGTTGTTACTATTGTAGATTGTAGATCAAACAGATTTAGGGCAATGTACATGCCCAGCCTTAGGGTCTCTGCACCTTCATCCCTGTACGCCTCAAGTCGCTTGGACACACCTCGCATTGCCGCAAACTCAAGGTGGACTTGGCTGCGCGCGGTTTAGGGTTTGGGGTGCAAGGTTTAGAATCAGAATCTCAGCCATTTTCTTTGGGCCCACATGATTTACTATATAGTTTCTTAGTCTCTAGCCACCTTATTGAATCTCACAGCCTAAACCTAAAACTGCAAAGCCTACGCATAGACCTCAGACCTTGAAACCTTAACCTTGAACACTAAATGCCATGAACATTGAATCATAAGCGGAAAATCCTAGCCTCAAACCCTAAACCCTATAAGTTTTTCTCGGCTAACGCAAGACGTCTTTGGTCGTGCAGAAAGAGCCGGTGCAAAAAAACAACTATACCCTAAAAACCTTATACCTCGGACCGCAGACTCGGAACCTAAACCCTGAACCCTCCCAAACCTTCGACCCTGGAAGGAAAATCCCAGCCTGAAACCCTCTACCTCGGACCCTGAACCCTCCCGAAGCCTTCGACCCTGGAAGGCCTTTATCCTCACCATTGCGCCCCAGTGGTTGGCCTGCGTAGTCCTTCTGCCCCTCTATGTGGCTAAGCTGCCCAAGAAGGATCTCGGGTCCGGGTTCAGGGCCTGTAGGGTCTGTAGGGTTTAGAGGGCTTACAAGGTCTAGGATCTTGGGCTTGTGAGGTTGGGGGTTTATAGGGTCCAGGGATTATAGGGTTTAGGGTTTATCGTGTTCAGGGTTTTGACGGGTTTGCGGTTTAGGGTTTTGTGGGAGTTCTTCAGAATACTCTCCGGATATTCCCGACAGGGGAACCTCTTGATTAAAATCCTTTTTACACTCCCCCAAACTAACATGGAAACTGAAATGGCCCTCTTTTCAAAGGACAGTAGTCCTTATATGCGGTCTTTTGGGTTTCCATGTTAGTTCCCGGGAGTGTAATGCCTTTCTACCCCCCCCTGCATCCCGAGGAGCCCATGTCTTGGAGAAACATCGGTTTAGGGTTTAGGGTTTAGGGTTTAGGGTTTGTGCTTCAGGGTTTTTTAAATTCCATGAAGGTCCATGCACATGTGCTCCATGAGCTTATCTTTACTCGGCATAATTATGTAGTTATATATCTACTCCACCATTTTCCAGGAAATCCAGCAATCACCACCAGCATCCACCAAGTTGAACAAGTTTCCAATTTTCTCACATGTTTAACCATTTCCACTACTTTCCACAATTGTCCAGTCCATGCGGATGCGGTCCACGAGCTGTCCCCGCTTTCCAGGATGTCCTAGCGACTTCCACCAATTTCCACTATTTCGACCAAATTCTGCCAACTTCCACAAAGTTCCACCCATTTCCATCAATTTCCCCCCATTTCCACTATGTCGACTAAATTCCAGCAATTTCTAGGGTTTAGGGTTCAGGTTTAGGATTTAGGGTTTAGGGGCTATATAGGGACAATGGAAAAGCATGTAAACTACTATTTAGGGTTTAGGGCTTATTGCTCCAAAGCCTTGAAACTTACAGCTCATGGTGTTTAAGATTTTGGGTTCAGGATGTAGCATTTAGGACTTAGGATTTGAATGGGGGTTTGCCTAGACCTCCCAACTGCCCAAAACAAAGGCCTCGAACCTCATTCTGTTTTTTTTTGTAGAGCTCTAAGTAGGGTTTAGGTTTAGCCTGCCCTAAATCCGAACCCTTACAGCCCTGAACCCTATACCCTAACCCATAAAACCTTAAGTCCCTCAGCTCTATACCCCAAGCCCAAAAACCTAAATCCTTGAACCCTGTAATTACCCTAAGCGCTAAAACTGAAACCTGTCATGGCTTGCCGAGGCATGCGTCTGCTATTTCTGTGCCTTAGTCCAAACTGGACACTGACCAACATTAAGGATTTGAAAGTCTGTGCATTCAGGAGTTGAGGGTTTAGGCCTTAGAGTCTAGGGCTTCTAGGGTATAAGGCCCTAACCCTAAACCCTCAACCCTAGGAAATACGTTGAGTTCGAGGTACAGCTTTGGCTACGTTAGTTTGAGTTTGGGTCGTTCGGAGGTTGGGTGTTCAGGTCCGCAGCGGGCTTAGGGTTTAGGGTGTAGGATTTAGGGTTTAGGGTTTAGGGTTCAGGGTTTAGGGTTTAGGATTTAGGGTGTGGGGCTTAGGACTTAGGATTTAGGGCTTAAGTTCTGGGTTGAGGTGCTGGGTCTTCATGCTTTGCATGTTTTTTGTTCAACTTGAAGTAGTACCTCCATTAGGTGTTCAACCACCAAAAAAAACTGCTCATTTGTGCAGCTTTCGCACTCCTAAGCCTCAAGTTGCAACGTGACCTTTCTATCCTTCTGCCAACATCGACTGGAAGTTTCTCTGCAGTTGCGGTTCCGGGTTTGGAGTTTAGGGATACAAAACCTAGACCCTACAACCTTTTAAAGCCTTGAACCTAAACCCTGGCTGTTCGAGATCTACGGCTGAACTAAGCTGGACATTAACTTGCACCATCTAGAAACTTGAGCTACCAATATTATCCCCTCAAAATCCTTGAGTCACCAACCCTAAACCCAGATAATTATGGCAAGCTCAAAGCCTTGTTGTTACTTGTTGAGGCCCCGGCATGAGATGCATCACGCCCGCCCTTCGTAGTTCTTACATCACGTCTGATATCTTGCTGGAGGTCGCAGCCTAATCCTTATTGCGGGGTCATGTTTTAATCTTAGTGTCAAATTCTCCTAAAGCCAAGCGGAGAAGTGGCAGCTATAAGTATGAATAAGGAAGTTTAAGGAATCCGTGTATCTCAACCCTCAACCCTAGCATCCTAGGAGTCGCCATCGTTTTTTGCAGAGTGAACTGGGGGCCCTTTGCGTCACTGACACATCCCCCGAGAAATCGATAGAACACTGGAACAGACCCAGCACAAAGAGCTGCCGACATTTGGAGTCCGCCGTAAATCATCCAAACCCTGAACATTCAACCCTGAACCCTCAACCCTGGACGCCACACTGAAAACAAAACCCAGGGGCTTCCATGTAGTTCCATATTTTAGGTAGTATACGCAAAACACCTTACCAACACACCAATCCAAGCCCAAAAAGAAACTACATGAGAGCCCTTAGGTAGCCGTGAGTTGGGGCATGTAGGTTCATGAGCGCGGGGGTTCAGGGTTTAGGGTTAGGGTTAAGGGCTCGGGTCTAGGGTTTAGGGTTCAGGGCTTAGGGCTTAGGGTTTTAGGGCTCAGGGTTTAGGGTTTAAGATGGTTTAAGGTTCAAAGCCTTGGGATAAACCAGGAGGTAGGGAGACGTCCCAAGGACATTAGCTGAAAGTTTCTTGGGGACCCAGATACTAATTGGCGACTTAACGTTGAGTTGGAAAATCTGCAGCACCTTGGTATTCTAAAACGGCAGAAGTCCCTTCATGAGTTTTCATTTTATCAAGTTCCCGGCAGGGGAGCCTTGCGCAGCCCGTGTAAATCCTAAACCCTTTATACCTTTACATCTCCCTATATCTCTTTAAAGGGACCTAACTTGGACCCTCTAGGTTTGCCCTACCTCCCCAAAACCCTAGACCCTAAACCTTAAACCCCCTAAACCCCTAAATCCCTAGCCTCTAAATCCCTAACCTCTGAACCCCTAACCCCTAAACCCTAAACCCCTAAACCCCTAAACCCTTACACCCTAAACCCCTGAAATCCTCCCTCCCCTAAACCCCTAAACCCTAAACCCCTACATCCCTAAACCCTTCCCTCCCCCAAAGAGAGGTTGGGTCTACCTCTCCACCTCGGCCTTGGCGGCTCGTTCGAGCCGGCTCTTCTTAGCGGAGGCCCAGGCGCCATCCTCAAAGGGGGTTTAAGAGTGTTTTAAAGGGTTTTAGGCGGTTTTTAGGTGGTTTTAAGGGATTTTAGGGGGCTTAGGGGAGTTTAGGGGGCTTAGGGTTTGGGGAGCATCGGGGTTGTAGGGGGTTTTCAGGGGGTTCAGTGTCTAGGGGGCTTAGGGTTTAGGGTTTAGGGAGTCAAAAGGTGCTAAGTTGCAAGTCCAAAGCATAGTTTTGAGTGGTCTGTGATTTGCTGTTTATGGGGTTGGAGTTCTGAAGTTTCTGTTGGCGTGTAGGCTTTTCAGATTTGGAAGGGCCTATGGGTTTGGGCTTTTGCGCTGTTCCTTTAAGGTTTGCGAACCCTAAACCCTAAACCCTAAACCGTTCAGTCTAGCTTGGGATAGTAGTGGCAAGAGGGAGGAATAGTATATGATCCGGAAACTACTATGTAATAATAGGGTATATATTGGGGTGGTTGTATATCATTTCCTAAGACCTGTGCTAGGGTGTTGATTTGGGTCTTATCCTCTCTAACTGGCATGTAGACGGGAAAGGGCTCCCGGAAAATTGTTGCCTTTCGAGGAAAGGTTCAAGCTCAGACATATGGTATACATTTAGGGTTCAAAAGTGTTCCCATGTAACTCCTTCGGGGGCCTATGTATACTATATAGCTACATGGCCACTTTGGGCACAAGGTTTCCACAGTAGTTTGGGGAAAGGGTGCGATGCAATGTTTGGACGTTTAGATTTCAGCTTCACGGCCATGAGTTGTTTAGCGAATATGCCACCAGCAAGATGCTGAAACCCTATAGTCCCCTTAAGTGGATAGAATATCGGGTATATGGGGATCTTTACGATATACCCAAAGCCATACTTAAGCGGGACTATACCCTTTGGTGCGCTTGATTTTCGCTCTGTGCATAGGCCCTGGATCTCTTTTGTGAAGGAGCCCAAGTGAGGATATGGGTTTAGGATTTAGGGTTTAGGCCCTCAATCCTAAATCTCCCAATCCCCAAAACATCCCAGGACATCATGGACGAAACTCTCGTGGTGTCTGGGGCAGCAACATCGTTTTTTTTCTTGGACCCTACCTGGGATGTCGTACCTGTTTCAGACGATACCTCAACGCAATTTAGGACACAATCCCAAAACGTTCGGACATACAGGATCCATGTAGACGCTTAAACAAAATCTAAGATTCAGGCTATACAGCAGTCACATACTCGACCTCTCGACCCTGCGAATAATGAATTCTCCCGCACTGTACATCGTGTCACTGTGGCAGGGTTGTTTATCATGAGGCAAGGGCCCACCAAGAACTGCCGGTGACTCTTGCAGGGTCCCTCAACATGCACCCAGCCTGACTCCAGGTCATTTACATGAGTCCCTGAGCAAATGTATTTGGGATCATGGTTTGGATGGTCGTTGAGGTTTTAGGGTGTAGGGCTACCCTAAACCCTCATCCCTAAC
>CAJNIZ010017447.1:24857-73463 GCA_905231905.1 Symbiodinium pilosum
AGAGAGAGAGAGACAGACAGAGAGGGTGGTTTAGGGATTTGGGTTAAGGGCCAGGGTGATTTTACACGTCCTTGCAGAGAAGGGACCATTGGGAAGACACTTCCTTAAATCAAAAAGAGAACCTACCTAATGGTCACTTTCGGGTCAGGTATTTTGAGCATTCCTAAGCCTAAACCCCGAACCCTACACCGTAAACCTGCTGAAGCAGGCCCGAGAGAGACCGGTGTCGATACCCTTTTGAAAGAGTTTTGAAAGAGGGCTATGTTCCTTCCAAACCATAAACTTTCATGTGAGCTATCGTCTCCTTAAATGGATTATTTAGGGGAACGTATAGGGGAGTATTAGAGGGGGTTTTAAGGGGGATACCAGCAGTTTAGACATGTAAGCTACTGTCAATATTAGCCTTATCAAGGAGCCCCTCAAAATTGACATAGGGGTCCCTCTTGTGTGTTTTTTACAGTCCTTAATTTAGGGACAAAGAAGGAACTCATGTCCAGTAAATTATGTAGCCTAAAGCCTAAGCCCTAAACATTGACCGTAGCTCATGTGACTAGTATTTTATCTGGTGATTTTATGGTACCCAACAAGGCTCAACCACCAAAAAAATGCTGCTCATGTGACCTTGGAGGGAGGTAGGGTGAGGAGGGGGCTGGTGGTAGCCGTCATATCAGCGTTTGATGTGGGCCTTTCGTATGTTTAGGGCTGTGGGGTTTAGGATTTAGAGTTTAGAGTTTAGGGTTCAGAGTTTAGGGTTTAGGGCCTCTTAGGGTTGAGGGTTCGGGGTTAGGGGTGTAGGGACCGATAATGAAGTTCTGACCAAGATTTGAAGCTCAGTCTATAATTCAAACAAGAAAGAAAGAGCATTCTTTTAGAGATGAGAGCCATCCTAGTTTTAACTTCGATTCTCAAAGCTTGAGCCCTGAACCCCTAGCAGCCACAATCTACGCTGATATGGGCTGTTACCATTTCCTGAGTCATACCTATTGGCCCTTAATTGGGCTTGTTTGGCCTGAAAGGTTAGATGATATTTGACCTCTGGAAGTTTCTCGAAATTGTCCCTAGAGCATCCTTACGGAGAACCATTATCCATAATCCATATGCCCTAGACCTAGAATAACAAGATTTCGGTAGTAACCTCATTCGCTTGCTGGATCATGGAACTTAGTAGTTGCTCGGATGTATATGAGATGTTTATAGTCCCCCTTAAGTAGATAGAATATGGGGTATATGGGGGATCTTATTAGAATATACCCAAAGACATATTCTATCTACCTAAGGGGGACTATAATCCTAAAACGTCGCATGGTCATCACAAACCTCCATGTACAAAGGGATGGAGTTGCCCCCGTCCTCTAATTAATCGAAAATCCGTTGTGTGAGCATCCCACATATACAGGTCTAGCTGAGCTCTCTTACATGATTGTCCTACCTACACTATTAAACCCTATATTAAGAAACGTACTGCTTCTCTAAACTGCCGTTCAATTGCCCCTAACTCTAGTTAGATATCCCTAAGTCAAAGAGGGTTTGGGGTTTAGGGGTTGGGGTTAGGGTTTGGGTTTAGGGTTTAGGGTTAGGGTTTAGGGTTTAGGGTTCTCCTAACCACCTGCCCAATACTACCTCCCCACTTAGTCTCCCTTGAATTAGCCTGGGTCAGCTCGAAGCCGAATGATGAAGGAGATTAGTGGTTTAGGCTCTCAGGTGGTATTCCAGAGGTGGTAGGGAAATAATTCCGAAAAGGGAGTTTCCCAACATAAGGGGACCCAACCCAAATATAGACCCCCACAAATTACAATCCTTACTGTAGGAAGCCCCAAAAAAGGTACCCCTAATGCCCCTAATTTGGGACATCTCGTTAAATCACGCCTTAAACCCCGATGCAGAGGAGATGCCTTCCCAGCTCACATCGCTCGACTCTCAAGCGAGAGCTGTTGCATAAAGTAGCTTGAACCCCTCGACCCTAAACAAAAGGGGACTTACCAAAATTAGGATCCGAGTTTTGTACCCCTAAATATTAGGCGCCGCAATATGATCTATAACCCCAAGGGGCCCATAATTTTGAGAACGCCCCAACAATGCACATCCGTAGTCTTGTGCCACTTTTAAGCGAGTTCTTGCTGTTGGCTTTTGCCTTATACATTCTTTTACTTATAGTAGCTTAAATTAAGTCCCTGAACAGCAACCCAGTTTCTTTTCCATCTTGCCATTCCCTTCTAACAGCTGGCAAGCTCAGGGTCGAGGAAGTTTGGAGTTTGAAAGGTGAACCCACTTGAGGGCATCATGTAGGATTTCGTCTTATTTCTTGCTCCTGGGTTGTGGGAGTCAGGAATCTGAGGTTGAAGACATGTTTGGCTAAAAGGCCGGGGGAGTTCAAGCATGGTCGTGATGGTCACCAATAAAAGGTACCAATAGTTGTTGTCTTGAACAAGGCCTCTTTGAAACGAACAAAAAAAACCCACTCCTGCTAATAAACAGGTACAAGCATCAATAATATCAGTATCAGCATTTATATTACTATTGCCCCAAAATCGCACAATCGGCCCTGTCTCCTTCCATTAAGAGCAGTGGAATTCTGTCCCCGGTCCATGCTCCGAATTAAAAACCTTTACGCAAAGATGATTTGTCAAATCATTGTCTCAGCCCTTCAAGATCGCTAATGCCACAACACAATTTGAGTGCTTGCTGCCAGTTGCTTGATTCCTCTTTCTCGCTTTCCATGTGGAGGTCTCTCCTTGTATCCATGTGTCCGAGATGGCATGTCCCAAAGACGACGAGTGACTGTCGGTGGGGTGGAAGGGTGACGCACGCCCTTGGGGGGGGAAGGGGTGGGTTGAAGGGAACGCGGAACGCTCAGAACACGCAGGCCTGCCGCCCACCTCCGCCAACAATTACCAATAATCACATTATTGGTAGATGGTGGTATGTCAAAATGGCAGAAATGCTTGTGACGCAATGGCATATTAATATGAAGTCGTGTGCGCTGCGCCAGTGTTTAGGAACAGGTTGTGTGACTAACATTTACAGCAGGCCCTGCAGGCTTTGGTAGGTTTGCCTTCAAATTTTGTGGTGATGTCTGCAGCGATGCCCCAGCAGACTCCCTTGGCATCTAAAGGGTTCATCTTAAGGCCGCTGTTGCTGGTCAACGCCGTGGGCTACAGTGCTCTCTACTTACAACTTGCAACCAACCTCTTGTTCTCTTGCTGGCAGCTGTTGCACTCATGTTTTGGACAGGCTGCTCTACGAAGCAGGCAGCCCTTGTCGATGTTGCAGACATGAGTCCGCAACACAGAAACTGAAGCGATCCTTGGCGATCGAAAGCTCGAGCAACTCAGGCAGCTCTGGCCCGGGTGCAGCTTTCGCGCGCGCCCTTCAACACGCGGAGTTCTTGGCTTTCGAGTGATTACACAGGGTTGGACTCAAACCAGAAAGCCTTACCTTGGCCATGCTGAGGAATTCCCCACGATGTGTATCAAAATTCACAACCGTTCCAGGGACAAGGACAAAATGTTCATGCACCAGCAGCTGGACTGGGACCTGGGTCCAGCCGTGCTGGAGAAGGCTGAGACCGCAAAGCCAAAATGCAGCATTCCTTCAGCATTGTCCCATTTGCAGCTACTGAAGATGGTTCAGGCAATTTGGTCATTTATGTGTAGTGGATGGTCTCAGCAGCAACATCCCTGTAGAAGCATGTTTGTGTGTTTTTGCCAGGTTCGTGAGTTTCGTGACATTGCCATTGCCTCAGCGCTGCCTCCTCAGGTTGGATGTGCCATCAGAGTCAGCGATCATGTCAGGACTTCGACCCCGATTTCGTGGTGCATTGGCGCCACAATAGTTTTCTGGTAGACATGGCCTGCGTGTTGCCGAGCAGGCCAGCCTCATCACAGCAATGCCCAGAAGTATCTGACGCAATTTTGGAATACTGAAGTTACAACTGCGCAACGACCTTTCCACAAAATTCTGCCGGTGAAGGATTCGTTATTTGAGATGCAGAAGCCGACGCTCGGTTGTGAACCTTGTTGTTGATGAGAAAGTTTCGCTGCAGTTTTCTGAAGGCTTGTACATAAAGTTTCCAAAGGGACTGTGAGCACACTGTTATTCACGGGAAAGAAGCAGATTATGTCCGATGAGCCCCAAGTCTACTTTCCACCTCAATTCTATTTCTGACAGAAAGCGAAGGAGGCCTCACCTGGTTAGATAAGGCGAAAGAAATTCAAGTCAAGATCCAAAATCATCTCCAATACTCACAACGCTTCTTAGACCTCCCGCAATGCCAACCGCTTCCCAAACCCATTCAACATGCACCCAACGTCCTCCTGGATATAGTTGCTAAGCAACCCTAACATCAGCCTCCACACAACCCTTCCAACCATTCTTTCAAAACACCTGGTGAAAGACCTTTCTGCCTTGCTGCCATTGGTGCGTACGATAATCAGTACATGCTACTACACATGTTTGAGCTAATTTGGTCACCCGCCCCGATGTTGGTCCTTGCAAGACTCTTTTCATCATAGATCGCCGTGCCTCATGCGTGTTTCGAAAAGCGATTGCAGTCAGCAGCCTCTCGACCATTGGATGACGTTAGTCATGTGTGTCAGAAACTAGAACAGTGGAGCCTAGCTTTCAACGTGTTTTACAGGTTCCAATTAGACGGACCCTATAGGTTCCGGATTTTGCATACTGATTTTCCAAAACTTGGGACAGCGCAAAAAGCCTTGAATGCTTTGTACTTGCGCTAGGAACTGCTCAATCCATTAGAAAATCCGGACAGCAAGCCACTTTTCATTTGTCACGGACATCAAGGACAACAAAACGCACGCGTGTTGGGGAAAACAGAACCCCCCTGCGTTTTTGTATTTACTAAATTCCTCCAAAAACCTAGCCCATGCGTTGGTAATGGAAGGTTTCAAGCTCTCCAACATATGCAAGGTGAATTCAACGCTTTCGATAAACATCCTTCCTAATTTTTGCTGGTTGAGTGGGGGCTTCGGAAATCCTGGTCTCCTGAACTCTGGCTATGGTTGCTTTCGACACAACCCCATCGAAATCCGGGTTGCATTTTGAATCTGAATTTTGTGCATAAAACTTGTTTCCAGTGGGGGGTTGGGATTTTCCATGTGTTTCGGGTTTTTGGTTGCCTGTTACTTGAATATATGCATGGATACAGTGTATTTGAAGCAAGCTGGAATTAAGGATTTCTGGCTTTCTGTTTTTTTCCAACCACACAGGAGTCCCCCAAGGCATACATCCTGCTGGTTCAAGTCAACTAGGCTGCAGGGCCTACATCCTCTGACAGGTGTTACCAACACATTGTCTTTTTTTTGGCCATGCGGGGTGGGAGACAGGGTTGGTGGGAGCATGTTGTGTTATAAAAACCTCTCTGAATTCGTATCAAAACAGATGGGTCCAGGTCAATACCAGAACCAAGCCCCAAGTCAATTGCGTCTCCAGTTTGCTTCAGACGTATCAGTGTTTGCCCGGGCTTTGCTTGGAATGCTTTGAACAGCTTTCTGAACGTTGACCCCGTAGTCTTTGCTCAGCGGGGAGCCGACCAGCAGCGAGCGCAAAATGTGCCAGCTGCTCGGCCAGGCGGGCCAGTTTCGTTCAGGGCCTTGCTGGGCACGGCTTCAAGATGAAGACGGTCCAGAGGGACGTGCAGTTCACGTGAGCGTGAGTGCGGAACCTGAAAGGTCCGGATATCGCTTGGTGGCAAAGAGAAGGGCTTGGCTCAAAAAGCTTCCTTCAGCAATTTCGTCGCTGGCTTTGTGCATCTTCTTCACGCCCACATGTTGGGAAACCCTCCACAACTGCCCGCGCTCGAACCCTGGGCAGTGTGATGGACGGATGCCATGGGCTAGGTGGACCCCCCACCCAGTAATAGTGACTACAAGGGATAATGGTGATTGTATTAGGGCTCTCTTATATACCTGTTATACCACTATTACAGGGTGGAGGGGCCTCCTAAGCCACGAGCGGAGCGGATAGCCTATTTGGAGTTTGGAAACATGATCAGCAGGGGGTTAGCAAGGAAGAAGGGGATGTAACCCTACATTACCCCTTTATATATACTTGAGGACCAGTAAGTTGGGCTATTGGGCTTTTAATAAGGGTTATTCAAGATAGTAGGTAGATTTACTATGTCAGAAGATCATCCAAATAACAGATAATGGTGATTATATGGGGGTCCTCTTATTTTCCCCAAACCCCAAACCCTAAACACGCGGGCTCTCTTGTATTCCTAGTACACCCCTATCCTAAGCCATGGGCGGAGCTGATAGCTTGTTTTTGGATTTTGGAAGCATGATCAACCAGGTGTCCAGTAGGCAATGAAGGAATATAGCCCTACATTTCCCGTATATAATGTATTTGGAGGATCTCTTAACTTAGTAAGTCTACTTACCAACTTGGGTTATAGGGCGTGTAATAGAGGTTATTCGGGATAGTAAGTAGATTTACTATGTCAGACGATCATGAAAGTATTCCCTCATTCCCTACTAACCCTCCAGCAAGCAAAACGTGGAGTTTTGCATTGCAGCTGGCTGCATATGGGCTATAATCTAAATTCTTCAGAACCCCGCTAGCTTTTAGCGGCGCCCTAACCCTGAACTCCCAACCCTAAACTGTAGAGACTTTTTTGTCGCTGAGGTCTTCCAATGCGGTTTGTGACAGCTCCGGGCAGCCTGACTGTTTTTTTAATTTATTGTCCTCCATAAGTAGATAGAATATGGGGTATATGGGGATCTTATTTTAAAATACCCAAAGCCATTTTCTATCTTCTTGAGGGGAACTATAATGGGGAACTATAAGGTTTACCGCCGCTTTCGAGATTAGGGGTTCGGACTTAGGGTTTAGGGCTTATAAGGTTTAGGGCTTATAAGGTTCAGGGTCTATTGAGCTTTGGCTAACGGAGCACATGTAATGTATGGTGCATGTCTGGAGTTTTGGGCCGAGTTTTGTGCGTAGTTTTCGGCTTGTTTTTTGGCCCTGTACTCGTTGTACGTGCTTTGAGTTCGTGAGTTTAGGCTCCACCTTTTAGAGGGTTTACGGTTCAAGGTTTCAGGGTTTAGCCTGAATAATTTGGCACGTTGATGAAAGTGCCTAAGCCCTGAACCCTACCACGGTGAATTTTCAGAATGTTACAAGTTCACAGGAAGCTGGACAAGTTTAAGGACCTCACCACACCTCACCTCAAATGGTGGTAGAGAGGAATACGTTGGGTATTGCGCCCATTCAGCAACCGTTGAATAATGATGATAACATAATAAGTATCGCGTAGTATAGCTCAAAATATTGCCCCTAATATAGGCGACTACTGGATGGTGGTTGATGGGAATACTGCAAAGGACTGTCTTTGAGGTTTGCATTGTTCTACGGGGGATGTATAGGTATGTGGGGGCGGGGTATATAAGGTTTTATTTCTATTATCTATTCAATATAGGGGTTAAACAGGGCGATCGGATTTTACCAGGGTTTGATTTCATGTCAGATATAGTCTAAACCCGTAGTTTTCCCCTTAATAACCCCTATAGTAGTCCCCTATATAACCCCCTTCATGTAATTTAGACCTTAAACTCTAAACGCTAAATCGTCATATAATCCCCTATATAACACCCTTAAATGAGTTTCGACTGTGGCTCATGTGGTGCCTCTAGGGTTGGTGGTTTTGCTTTTGCACCCCTAAACACCTAAACCCTATAACCTTAAACCTCTAAACCCTAAACGCCTAAACCCTGAACCCCTCTTGGGTTGGTTTTGCTTTTGCTTTTGGTCTTGATCCTTGAGGTTTGAGGTCCTTGTCAGTCTTCTGAGCCCACACGCCCACCGTTAGACCCCTTTCAAGAGTGTTTAGGGTTTAGGGGTTTTGGGTTTATGGGTTTGGGGGCTTAGGGTAACATTAAACCCCTGTAAATCCTAAACCCTGAAACAGCACCCTCCAAACCAAGGGAGCCCTTGTGAAGCTCCGAAAGGCATCTCAAAGGAAGGGCGCGCTCTATAGCTTTTGGAGAAAGCCCTTCATAGGACCCCTAGTATGGACTGTTACGGGGGGGGGCAGTACCCAATGTAGACCCAATGGTTATTTGCATCTAAATCCTCGTGTCTGCACGGTGTTAGGACAGTTGGCATGCTGCACGCCCAGTCCATTCGAAGTCCACATTTGTTAGGAGGTTCTTCTGGCACCACGCCAAAACATGTTCGTTCCAAGTCTCAAGCCCTAAGAAATTCCCGAAACCCTACATCCTAAGCCCTGGAGCTGTAATCCATCCTAAGCCCAAAGGTCTACACGCTAAACCCCAAGCCTGAAAACCCAAGACCCTGCAGAAGAAATCCCAAGCCCTAAAGGGTTTAGGGTTCTGGGTTTAGGGTTTAGGGCTTTTACACCCTAAACCCTAAACCCCCCAGGCCAAAACCCCAAGCCCTCAACGTTAGAGCTTACAGGCTACACCCTACACCCCGAACCCTAAACCTTGAAGGACAAACCCGATTACCTGCACCCCCTGAACCTTAAAGCCCAAACCCACACTAGACCCTAAACCCCAAACCCTAAACCTAAACCCCAAACCCTAAACCCTAAACCCAAAACCCACAGAGGCCGTTGCTCGCGTTTGCAGATGCGCACCTCGAAGTTGTCGCGGGAAGGTGGACAGCTTTAAGCTGTAGGGCCTACTGTATGAGCCATAGTCTAAACTCCTTAAAAGTGGGTTATATGGAGGACTACTATGGGGTGTGTTAAGGGGGATACCAGGAGTTTAGCTTATAGCTCACATGTCAGATGCAGGCTCTACCTGCGGCCCCATGTAGTGATATTCCTGAGGGTTTTGGTATGCTTTATTGACCAGACATGACTGTCTTACGGCTGTGCACTGCCGGGCCGGACTGGCTCAAGTGGACTTGAACGCGTGACTGGAAAATGGAGGTTCCCTGCGT
Organism: Symbiodinium pilosum; assembly: GCA_905231905.1. Taxonomy (NCBI): domain Eukaryota; class Dinophyceae; order Suessiales; family Symbiodiniaceae; genus Symbiodinium; species Symbiodinium pilosum. The sequence continues at coordinate 33,780 of CAJNIZ010017447.1, forward strand.
GCTTGCTGCTTGTCCCTGATGGCTACAGTTGGTAGCGCGAGCCCTAGTTGCGATATGGCCACTGGGCTTTACCCTGACTCCGCTTCGCAGGGCACTGGCGCAGCAGCTTCGAATCTTCGTCAAGTTCCTGGAATGCCAGCTGAGTTCTCTGACTGGCACGATTGGAGACTTCCAGAGCATGAACTCTTTCGAGGAAATTGGGTTTCCTCGTCTATGGAACACCACTGCGCACCACCGCTCTGGACGCACCAATCTTTGGGTATCTTTGGATGGCCTGGGGCTAGGCCGATCCTTACGCGAGTTCCACTTCTTTTCCCGTGCTTGGCTCCGAGGAGCCAACTCCGCCCGGTGGGGCGCCAAGCTCAGCTGCTGCAGTGGCTGCACCTTCGGGCGAGGCGGCGACGCATCCGACTTCTCCGCCTCCGACGCGATTAAGTGCAGCGACTTCGGCATCTGGCAGCCTAGGTGCACTTCCCGGAGGAGCCGATCCTCTTCAAGGTCTTGGTGATCCTTGGATAGCGGCTGCTAGGGAACTGGTGAGTTCCACCACCGGCAGACAGACGGCCCGACCTGGCTTTGGAGATGGACCGCTGGCACCTCCTCCTGGAATACAAGTTCCTGGATCTTCGGGAGCTGTGCCGTACGACGTCGCTCCGACCTCAGGGAACCTTGGCTGAACATGGCAGCTGCTTGCTCTTCGGGATTCTGGGGATCTTCGCTTCCGGCTTCGGTTGACACCCTTGATGAGGAGCAGCTTGAGGAACTGGGCGCGGAACCGACAAGCGGAGGATCCAGCTCGACTCAACGTGTGACTGAGGCTCAGAAGCTCCTTGTCAAGAAGCTTCACATCAACACCGGACATCCTCCTCAGGATCGCTTCCTCAGGACACTCAAGGCTGCGGGCGCCCTTCCCCATGTGCTGAAGTATGTCAGGGACGAGTTCCATTGTGAGGCGTGTGCCACAAAACGTGGTCCCGACCATCGGCGAAAAGCTCAGTGCCCTCGAGTCTTCTCCTTCAACCGGGTGCTCAGCATGGACGTCTTCTACCTCACCTTCGAAGGCCGGAACGAGGCCTTAGCGCATTCCTGGCTCTGGCGGCACTCCAACCTCTGCATCCACCTGGCATGCCTTTTTGACTAATTGGGTTAGATTTCTTGGTCCTCCCTCACAATTTCATGGTCGGTTCGAGCGCGGCTTGGAACAACTTGGAGTTCTTCATCATGTTACTGCTCCGGAATCGCCGTGGCAAAACTCCAGAGCCGAACGGCATGGCGGTTGGCTGAAGCAACGACTTTGCCAGGAGCTGGAGTCCGGGCAGGTCATCGTGGAAACCTGGGATGACGTGGACGAAATGCTGTCCTCCCTGGTCTCGGCCAAGAATCGTTGGTTTAATTCTGGCGGCTACACCCCCACTGAACTGGTGTTTGGAGAACTTCCTCGTGTACCAGGCGAGTTGCTTTCCGACAACTCCTGTGGTCTTCAAACCTTGAGCGATGCCTTTCATGACCCCGCCGGCTTGGATGAGGCTGGAGCTGAGTTTCGGCATCGCAACGCTATCCGTGAACGAGCCAAGCAGTTAGCCATGGCCGAGACTAAGCTATCCATCGGGCAGCGCGCGCTTCTTCGACTCCTACGAGAACCTGGTCTGCTGGACAATGGGTGTACTGTTTCCGAAGAGGTCGCTCTGGAGATAACTTGCATCCTACCTCCCGCTGGGTTGGCCCGGGAAGCGTGGTTCTTCAGTCCAACTCTGTCGTTTGGGTAGCCATGAGAACTCGACTTTGGCGATGCTCCCCTGACCAGCTTCGACCAGCTTTCTCCTCTGAGGTACTGGGAAGGCAGCTCGCCTCCGATCCTTCGCTTGGGGACCTGCTACGACGAGTGGTTTCAGGGAGCGGTCGACGTGACCCGCGAGGGACCTCCTGGCGACCAAGATCAGCTTCTACCTGTGGAGCGACTGCCTGAAGGAGCTCCTCTTCCACGAGCTCCTGGTGGTTGTCTGGCTGCTCCACACGAAGTACCCGCCGTGCCTCCAGGACTACTACCTCAGCCTGCAGCTCCTGAAGTGCCTCGGGAAGTGGAGACCTCCTCTACCACGACCAGTGAGCCCGAGGCTCACAATGCCTCTCGCCGCTCCTCCTTACAGGAGCCAGCTCAAGAGCCTGAGATTACCGAGTCTTCCAGAGTCTGCCTCCTATTCCTGAGAATGATGCTGAAGCTTCTCCCCGTGGCTCGTGAGGCGCCTGCTGTGGTGCCCGACCTGCCCGAAGGGGAACCGCCTCCGAAAGCTCCTCGTCTTGATGATGGACCTCCCACTCGAGCTCCTGGCACTCCTCTCGGACGTCTTCTTGAAGCCGTGCACCGTGGAAGGAGCTCACTTTCGGGACAAGAGAACGATCCCAGCAGCAGCTCGAGCGCGCCTCCTCCGCGACTTCAAGAGCGCTCTCGCTCCCCTGTTTCTTCGGGAAGGTGATCCTGACTCATCCCAATGCTCGACCTACCTCGGATGACGACTACGTGCTGTTCACAGTCAGCGAGGACGGCTGCTACTTTTGCTTTGTCCCAATTGAGGTGATGAAGTGGACCTGCGCGCGGAGACAGCGGCTGTCCGGAAGCTGTTTGACGAGAGCGATCTCTTGGAGTGGGAGAGCGTCCTCAAGACAAAGGCCGTTCGGGTGGTCATTGGCGAAGAAGCTTCCAAGCTCAGGCGTCGATATCCTGACCGGATACTCAGCTCAAGGATGGTCCGCAGAAGGAAACCCCAGCCCGGGGTGGGGCAATGGAAAGCCAAAAGCCGTTGGTGCGTACATGGTCACTCCGACCCCGATACGGCTGACCTTGTGACGTTCGCGCCGACCCCTTCCACCGAAGGGATTATGGCATTCTTACATGCAGATCGGGTTGAACCTTGGACATTCCTTTAGCTTCTGCGATGTGAAAAACGCGTTTGCCAAAGCGATCGCTTGCAGAGACCAAAGGGGCCCATCTTCGCAGAGCCCTGCGAGGGACTTCATCTTCCGGCTGGCGCGCTCATCGCCATCGATGTGCCCATCTACGGCCTTGACGACGCTCCAGCAGCTTGGCGATCCACCGTAGTAAAGTTCTTGACTGAGCAGGGCTTCACCAGGAACGTTGTTGAGCCCTGTTGGTGGATGCGCTTTAACTCCGCCGGCGTCAATGAGGCCCAGGTGCTCATCGAGGTGGACGACTTCATCGTGAGTGCGCTTCCCGACGAGCAGACCAAGGTTTGCGACACCTTTCAGAAGCGCTTTCACTTCGGCAAATGGGAAGAGTCTGCGGCTGAGTACGCTGGAAGGCAGGTTCAAGTTCTAGAGGATCGGATCATCCTTCAGCAGGAGAAGTACATCCTGGAACAGCTTCATCCGGTGGCCCTCGCCAAGGGCCGGAGGCTCGAGAAGGACTCCGAGCTCACCCCCGAAGAGTTCCAGGCCTTCCGCTCCGTGATCTATCGGATCAACTGGGTGGCCAAGGAGACGCGCCCCGAGATGAGCGGCTTGGCTTCTATCATGGCCAGCAAGCTTAAGTCCGCGACCGTGGAGGATGTGCTGACTGTCAACAAGAACGTCAACTTCTTGAGGAACACGGCTTCGAGGCCTTTGACGTTGTGGAAGATGGCCCCCGAAGACCTGGCCTTCGTGGCGATTTCCGATGCTGGAGGCATTGGGACCAAGCATGAGTCAGTGGACGAGCTTGGGCTTCCTTCTGACAGCACCCAAGGGGCGTGGATGGTTCTGGCATCCGAAGGACTCCCTGTCGGCAATCAGCAGGTTCGGGCCAGTCCACTGGCGTGGAGAAGCAGCAAGCTGCGGCGCAAGGTCTTTTCGACGTTTGGCGGAGAGACCCAGTCCATGCTTCAGGCGCTGAGCGAGGTGGATTGGCTGCAGATTATGACTCGTGATGCCACTCATCATGATGTCGAACTTCGAGAATGGCGTAGCTCGATTTCTCCTCATATGCTCATCATGAAGTCGGATATTCGTGCCTGCAGCCGACAGCCTCAGTGCTCGGTGACTGATGCGAAGAGCTTGTATGATAGCTTGCTGAAGGAGCACCCTTCCGGCAAACAAGATCGTCGCAGCTCCCTCGAACTTGCCATCATCCTGCGAGACTTGCAGGAGACCCGCTCGATGGTGAAGTGGGTGCCGCACCAAAAGATGACCGTGGATGCTCTCACGAAGGCCGACCCTATGAAGGCCAGTGGCGCAACGGATCATTTCTTGAAGACGGGCCTCCTGAGTCTGGTTGACATTCAGCAAGAGCTTGCCCTGAGGGCCTCGGATCTGAAGAACAAGAACCGCAGCAATGCTGCTTCAGTAGCACGACTCCTTCGAGAGTACGAGCAGCAGGGACAGCATTTCTGGTCAACTCTGATTTGGGGGAGCTGTAGTGATATTCCTGAGGGTTTTGGTATGCTTTATTGACCAGACATGACTGTCTTACGGCTGTGCACTGCCGGGCCGGACTGGCTCAAGTGGACTTGAACGCGTGACTGGAAAATGGAGGTTCCCTGCGTGCTTGCTGCTTGTCCCTGATGGCTACACCCAGTTACCGACAGCTTTATGAGTTATACCTACTAACCAGGGGGTATAGACTTATACCCTAAACCCTTACCGCTAAACCTTCGAGCCCGTGTAGACTTGCCAGTACTCAGGGTGCCCAAATTTCCTTAATTGAAATTTTTTAGAATTTCAAATTCCAAAATCCGCCCCCAAACCCAAATGGTAATAAACCGTAGGTATTTGAGGTAGTACCCTAAACCCCAAACCCTAAACCGTAGGTATTTGAGCTTACAGGTAGAGACCCCCAAAAGAGAGGAAGACCCTCTAAGAACCCCTGGGGCTCGCTGTTCGGGGATGTGTGATATTTTGGGTTTTGTAGGGTTTGGGGTTTAGGGTTCAGGGTTTAGGGTTTAGGCCTAGGAAGCTACCCTGCTGGCTTGGGGGTTTTGAGGTATGGGGTCTATATAGAGCTCCGGGTTTTCTGGGAATGCGACGCTTGGAGGTTAAAAACCTCAAGCTGATCAGGCATTTGGGGAGTCTAGGAACCTTAGGCCCCGAGCCCTAAACCGGAACCCTGAAACTTCAACCCCAAGCTAAACTCTGGGTTGCTGTTAAGGAACTTAAATCAAGTTACTATAGTGGGGAAACCCTATTATTTACTATATATACCCATTACGGTAACTCTAAACCCTAAACCCATTATGGTAACTTAATTTAAGTTCCTTAACAGCAACCCAGAATTTGCAGGAGCTTGGGCGAACTTAGCGCCAAGCTCACTCCCTGGCAGGCCGGCAACAACCTTAAATGGGTTTAGGGTTTAGGGTTTAGGGGTAACCGATAACTATTGCATCTGAAGACTGGCTGGGGCAGGCTTGCATAGAAAACGGTAGAGATGAAAGATTGGCCGAAATTTTAGAAGGGTTTCATATTGTATGTATTGGTATCCAGGTATCCGCGTTTGCGCCTCTAACTGCTGCAAACTACCATCTAGACCTAGAAGGTGTTATTATATTGTATTGGTAATTATGTGTGCGCTCCCGATTTCTGCAAACTAGACCCATTTACAAAACTGCCAGAGTCGGTGTAGGCCTCCTTGCGATTGTCCGCTTGGATAATCATAAGCCCTAAACTCTACATGGCTAGCAGGAACGAATGTTCACTGCAACAAAACTAGGAATGTTAAAAGCTGTTCCGGCCTGCTATTTCATCTTTTGATATACAAATGTCACAGGAAGTCATGCTCTCAAGCCCAACGATTTGCAGCGCTTCAGTTCACTGAGTCTCCCACACGAATGATAGAATGGTATACGAGGTTCTCACCGACATGATAGAACGGTATGCATGGATGCACAATCCGAACCCAGGCGGTTGGGTTGAGAGGTCTAGGTAGCAGCATGTGAAGTGAAGCCGTTTTATCTCGAAGCGCGGGGTTTGGGGTTAAGGGTTTAGGTCGGAGGGTTCTCAAGATGGCAAGGCCCCGTGGCATGGAATAAGTCCCCCCCCTCCCCCAAGCATTGGGGACCCCCCCACTCCCGATTGCAGGCTGTTGGTAGCCCTTACCTGACCCCCAAAAGGTGTAGAACAATAGCTTTGTTGGGCGGTTTTTGTTAACGGATTGTGGCACCTTACGTTCCCTACGTCACGGTCCAGGTAGGGGTGGCAGGGGAATCCTGAACCTAAACCCTACACCCTAAGGTTTGAGATCCCCTCCCAGCTTGTTTCCCACGAGGACTATTACATCGTCTCGGTGAACAAGGTAGCTTTTGATGCGAAGGCAAGCAACCCGGAGCTTGCTGTTCACCTACAGTACAAATGACCTTGATGTGTCACTGGCAGTTTAATGCCGATGAAACACATCACATATCTATATGGAAGTCAAATTTGGATTGAGTCTCAGATGTGGTGAAATCTATCAGCTGCCTAGCCTCAAGGGCTTTCCAAAGCATCAGCATAAGCTGAATGCTAGGTTTATGCAATGTCTACTATTCCATGACAATCTGTGACATGTGGAATTCTCACTCTCATTTGCTGCAGCTCCTGCAGCCTCAAGACATCAGGCTATGGCCGCTGCACTGCTGGACAGCAGGGGGACAGCAGCTCACCTGAATAGTAGTTTCCATTTTCTTTTCCAATATTAAAGTTATTAGAATCAGCTGGAGCCCGGGGAGTGTCTATCAATTACTCAGAGGGCGCAATATTATGGTATATTCTAGTTCTTTTGATTATGCTATAAATTACAGTATATTATGGCATCTGATGATATATTAGACCTTCATTCAGGAACACTACCTTAAACCCTAAGCCCTAATGCCGGGGGGATCTCTATCATGATTTAGCGCGTGCGAGGTGGGGAGTCAGGGCCCCATTTGGGTTGACAATCTGCTGTAGCTTGGCCGTTTTTGAAAGTGAAAATTTGTACGATTGTATATACTACAACATATCATGGTATATATTACAGTATACTATGCTATATTATAGTATGTGGGATTTTCCAAGGCACTTCAAGTTTCGCACGTTAGAGTTTAGAATTCCGGGCTGGCAGTCGTCTAAGTGACTTAGCATTTCAGCAGGCATCGATCCTTTAGGGGGTCTGGGATTCGGTGACATTTAGGGGCTACGATAAGAATCCCTTCCTCCAGCCCCTACTTGGAGGATCTCTAGACTTAGTAACTCTTCTCAGTAATAGGGGCTATGGGACCTAGAACCGGGCTATGGGGGATACTAGTTTTAGGGTCGGGGTTTAGGGTTTAGGGTAGACTTACTAAGTCAAAATATCACCCAAGCACTAAACACCAGGAAGAACAAAGCTTAATCTATGACCCGGCGCGGGTCGAATGACCTCATGCTGGGCTGCGGCAAGTTCAGAACGCAAAGGATCCTAAGTACCTATACAGGGGACACGAACCCAAACCATACTACTAATTCCTAGTACAGAAGACCTACTTTACGCCATTCAGGTACTTAGGATCCTTTGGGGAAGTGACATGGGCCCACCTGCGTTTGTCTTGTAATTCCTTGTCGGGGCTCTCTAGACCCTTAGCCCTGAACCCCTACCCAGCCGCTTATGCAAGAAAACTACTCCCCAGTGACGAAGACACTGGTCAAAGCTATGAGTACAGCTTCATATTGCTTCATTTGTTTCTCGTGCTTATCTTCCTTTGGGATCTAGAATCTAATAGAACAAAGGTTCAAGATCATGTTCAACCTTGACCCATTTACGCATCCCCCCCAAAAGGAACTGATTCCCTCAAGTGGGCTTAAGTCGGCTCCGGACACAGGATTTGGGGTTTACCTGCCCTAAGGGTCCAGGTGCTTGATGCTTTGGCACTTGGGAGCTTTGGTAAGAACACCTAAGAGTCCGAGGACCCAAATAATAGGGTTGTAGCGCCCAAATACTATAATATTAATGGTATTTGGAACCTAAAGCCTCCTATTTGGCTAGCTTTTGGTGTTCCTTTTCCCACTGGCAGTAATGTATTGTCACGCTGTTGTCATCAAGTTCCGTCCTTCATTGTCACTGACACTACTGCTGCCGGACGCAGTCTCGCAGTGTCCAGAGTTCCCGAGAACCCAAACTTCGTAGGACTGGCTGGGGCTCCACGTAGGCATGTTTTGTAGGCAGTACTTTAGAGTTTAGGGGTTATATTCCCCCCCAAGTATAAATAGCATGTGGGGCACATGTGGATCTTACTCTAATATGCCGGAAGCCATATTCTATCTACTTAAGGGGGACTATAGGGTTGCTATTTATCGGCTGAGAGCCCAAGGGTAGGGTGCTCAGAACCATGCGGGCATTCGTGAATTGACAACCGCCCACTAAGCTGTCAACTTGAAGCAGGCGACTTTCGAATCTCGATGCTACTAGGATCCACCGACTCCCTTTGATGACAGGGTCTATGCAGGTCCTTAGTGTGGGCCGTATAGATGGTACTTAGGGGCTGAGGGTAGACCCGCGAGCGATTATAGGGTCGCCGGTTCAGCCTTGAATCTCTGAACTCCATAAGCCATGTTTGATTGCCCTTCGCTGCTTCAGGATTTGTCAAGCCCTTCTCGACTTGCTTTGGGTCTACGACACGTCAGCACTATGCTGGGCCCTCGGAGAGAAATCCATGATAGGGGGTTCCACACCTAGAGAAACCAAGATAATCTTCAAAAAAAGCGTCTGTACCTATCATGTTGATGTGTGCTCCTTTCTTGAGAGATTGCATAAGCTATTAGACCTTATAACTTCCTATTCAGACCCTATTAAGGGTAGATTATGGAGACCTAACCCCCCTAAACTAAAGGGTCTAATAGACCATCCTGGCGGGTAGGCTGCAAAGGTTTCGGGATTTGCAACACCAGCATTTTGATGGGTTGGGCTCTAGACTACCCCCTAGGTTCCCCCTTAGTTAAGGTTATCTAAGGATTATAGCAGGGGTAGTGGGGAATCCCATGACATTTTGGGTTGGAGAAGCCTTGACCGCACGGTCGAAAATTTGTTGCGCGCCGTTTGCGGGCTGACGTTGTAGCATTGAACGTTTGTTATTCATGCTTACCATGCTTGGATTTCAGAAGTAGGAAAATATTGTTAAAGTAGCCCAAAGCTGTAGGTATTCTCCCAAAAGGCCATTATTCTACCTACCTCGGGGACGAGGTATAACGTTTCATAGAGCTTACCCTAAACTCTAAATCGTTTGGGGCAGTCCGGAAATCCTTCTGGCACATCCGTAGTGTTTTTGCATATCCCTTCAAAGGGTCATTAAGGGTCCATTTTTAATAACCGTACAATTATGTTCCGGATCTAGCGACAGTATGGTGTACCCCGAATTAACTGCCCTTAAGCAGGGTCCATGTAGGTCCTGTTTGCGGGTCCGGGCTCTATAAGGGATAGATGGCCTTTTTCGGCACAACACCCTAAACCCTGAACCTCAGAGTCTAAACCCGAAGCCCTAAACCCTAAATCCTAAGTCCTAAACCCTAAACGCTAAACCCTACGTCAAGGCAAGGGCTTTCTGTGGCCTTCGAGAAGGTCAGCTTCTCCTACGGCAGCTCAGGCCGTGCTAAGGTTTAGGGTTTAGGGTTTAGGGTTTAGGGTTTGGGGTTTAGGGTTGAGGGTTTAGGGTTTAGGGTTTAGCCCGGTGGTTACAAGTCGGCAAACAAGTGGGGTATACTAGGGGTGAATGTGGTAGTGTCCACAAAAAGGGGACCCCAATATAGACCCCGAGACGGTACCCCTAATTTGGGAAATCCTCACATGGTTAAAAGTCCTTTCATAGTAGTTGCGAGAGTTATAAGTGTGTGTATATATATATATGTAGTCATGTAACCAGCGGGCACGGGCCGATATATCTATATATCCCCATATACTCATGTATATGCCAATCCTCATACTTAGGTGGGAGGTCCAGGCACATATGTAACTCTTAACTAAGCATAGGAAGCAGGAATGAAGACTGTAAGTATAGGCAGCTTGGATTTCAAGTTAGTTTTGGGGTCTGGACATCAGGTTATTATGTGTTAAGGTTCAGGGTTGAGGGTTTCGAGTGCCCGGGCTTATGGTCGAGGGGGCGACGTTTTTGCGAAGTGAGGTCTGGGCTTTGGGCGGCTTTGGCATTATGCGATTGCCGAAGGACAGGATTTTTGCTCATTATTTGTCGGCAGGGTTGTTACTGGGTGCTTCGGACGGAAGGGCATTTTTGGCCGATGGTCTATGTTCATTTTTGATAATGATACCATAGCCCCCAAATTGTTCTAGACTATCTATTGGACCATTGGAGGAGCCAAAGTGCTCAGCGCCTGACTTTCGTGACCGACTGATGTCCGTGAATAATACCAAAGCCCCCAACATGGAGTAAGATTATGTCCCTTTGATAACACTTGCTGAAGAAGGATACAATCCAATGTCGCTAAACCACCTAAAACCCATCACCCAACAGTTCCCACTGCTAAGGGCAATGTGGTACGTCAGTTGTGGCGCGACACAAGAGGGCCGGGCGTACACTAGCCTATTATGAGCTCGGCCACACGCCGGCTATAATAGGGATAAGTAGGTTCATAAGTCCTCGAACAGTAGTCATGGGAGATAGAAATTACAGGGCCCATCCTGCATGAATGGTTAGGGTGGTAGCATCAACCCAAAACCTTACTTGTGGTTAGTCGGGAAACAGGAAATATAATCCCCACAAAACCCCTACATATTAGATTACCTTATTCCCTACTAACCAACAGTAAGAAAAGCGCCGAGTATACCCGAGCATATTCGTGTGAGGCTTGGTCATGGGTTTAGGGTTTAGGCATATTCATGCCAGGCTTGGTCAAGCCCGTTCTAGCGAACTTGACCTTCCATGTGCCAAGTGGAGCCCATGCGGGGCCTCCCAGCTTATGGGGCTTGCCTTAGATGGAGGGCTTTTGGCTTCGGGTCTAGGGTTTAGGTTAGGGTTTAGGGTTGAGGGTTTGGGATGGTACAGTTCCGGGATTTGGAGTTAGGGATTAGGATAGAGCGCTGTGGGCTGAGGATTAGGAATTAGGGCTGGTGCGGTTCGTATTTATGACTGGTGAGTTTAGGGCTTGGGCAATCTTCATTGCGTCCACACAGTTTCGATTCGGAACCCGACTGGGCCCAGATTATTCGTGACACAACGAACATACACAAGACAGTGTTCACATTCTTCACATGAATACTTATTGGTGTTGCTCTCTTGGTCAGTATGATGAGGACGGTTGTGTATTACTGTGATGTTTCTATGAATAGTACCACTAGAAAATTCAGTTTAGGCACCATTTTCTGCGAAAGGTGGCCCTAACCTCAGGGGGTCCAAGACAAACCCTAAGCCCGAAACCCCAAATCCTCAACCCTAAACCCTAAAACCGTAAACCCTAGACCCTTACTTAGGAAGTCCACGGGCATGACTTTCTCCTCTATCACACACTTGTGTGTTGTTCTAAACGTCATTGCAAAGGAGCGGCCATTGGGAATCTATTAAATTGTCCGGTAGCCTAGCATACATTATGGCCTGTGTGGGGAGAGATGAGCAACTGACCTAAACCTAAATCCGAAACCCAAGAATTGGGGAATTGGGGGGGTGAGGTGGGGGGCAATTTTGGCGATTCTTTGCTAAGGAACGCACGCGTTGATGCATAAGTTGAGGCCATTTTTTTTGAAGCGTCCCATGAGAATGAGTGCCCTAAGGGATTCCTGATACCCTGCACGTGCTAAGGGTTGAGGGTTTAGGGTTCAAGTCTTACGGCTTTAGGGTTGAGGGTAAGGCTTAGAGTCCCAATCCCGATATTCTTGTAAGCAATCAATGGCGGTCTAAACCGTATAAGCTCTGAAATGAAAAGCGATAACCTGAGCCATGCAGCCCTTAAAACCTATGCTCCAAACTGTTTTGGGTTTCTTTCGCTTTAGGGTGGAGGGTTTATGGTTGCCGGTTTAGGATTTAGGGTCTGCAACCCCACCTGGATCCTTCGGGCTGATTTCTCTTCAGTCCGCTTTTTGTGTGGTAAGAGCCAGATGTCGGACACCCCTTCAAAAAGTTGTCATTGGAATTTCAAAATTCTAAACTGGGTCAAATTACAGAAATTGCTTCAAGTTCTTTATTGTGCCAAATTCCGATAAGGAATATCGGGTATGGATGTACCAAATTCAGGATACCCCAATCAGGAACTTTGCCACAATGAGGAACACGAATTTACATAAAACCCTGAACCCTATACGGCCCGAAAACCAAAACTGGTCTTTGGTTAGCCTTGACTGCAGGAATAGATCCGTATGATAGTCCTTATGTAACCCATTATAGTGGTTTTCATTTTTTCTTCCATTCCTTCATTCCTAAACCCTAAACCCTAAATTCACCCTAAATCCTAAACCCTAAACTAACCAAAGGCCAGTAAACTTCAGAGCCAGAATACTGGCGGCCTGAGGTCGGAATCGAAGGGCCTCCGGGCTCTGGCAAGCAGCGTCCTCAGCCGATGCTTAGGGGCTTAGGGCTTAAGTTTAGGGTTTATGATTTAGGGGGTTTATGGAGCAGTCTTCTGTTTCCAACACGCATCATGAAACTGAATACTACTGAAGTAGAGGTTAGGGTTTGCGGTGCAGCGTTTAGACCCTACATGGAGCGTGCGAAGCTGCAAGTCAAAGCTTTGCTAATCCGGATTTTGAAGGATCGAGCGCGCCTGTCTGCCTCTACCCTTCTTGTGAGAGACTTTAGGTCAATCCCCCATACAGAAATAGAACCTCAATATGGAGTTTTAGTAAGACGTAGTAAGGCCTTATTATACCTACAACAGTCCTTTGTGGGACCCCTTGCTGGGTGGGGGAACGACCCAAAGCAGACTCCTTACATGGGCCTTGAAATTGAGCTTCAGGCTGCATAAGAGTTCCCCCAATCTCTGGACACACATGGGTGGTTGTCAAATTTATGGTCCCTTTTTGGGTCCCTATCATAATACGGCACCTAATATTTAGGGTACCCAAAAAGGGACCATAATTTTGACAACCACCCACATGTAAGACTTTCATGTTATGCCCATGTCCTTTCGGAGCTACACCTAACCCCAAAGATCCAAGTACTTAATTATCATATACTTACCCAGGTACGCCAGTAGTGCCCTTTTGCCCTTTTTCTTTTGAGGTCTCCTTATTAAAGCTGAAGAGTGGGAAAAAGGGTACCCTTATTAATAATAGGTTACTGGGGAACCTAGTTACCCAAAACCTGTACTACGAGGAATCCTAAGTACCTAATTGTTGGGTACTTGGACCCTTATAGAGAGCCATACTACATCAGAATGATTGAGATTTTCACGCGTTCGCCCCCTCTGTTCGCGTTTTAGGGTGTAGGGTTTAGGGTGTTGTCCGCGCCGCCAGATCCATTTACAGTGTCCGTCCGCAGCCGCTTGGGCCACAGGGTTTAGTTAAGCCCCAACGGGGACGGAAGATATTTACAAGACGACACAGAAGGCGACATGGCTCAGTATTGTCTCTGGACACAGAACAGGGAGCTAAATGGTTGCCAATATTATATGACCTATAGTCTAGACTTCTTAATGGCGTTATATAGGGGATTATACAGGGGACTACTGTAGGGGTTATTGAGGGGGATACTAGGAGTTTAGCCTATAGCTCATATAGTCCTAGGTTCCTCGTATGGTTATGATAGAGGGTACCTTAAAAAGACCTCCAGATGATATTGGTATTTCATTTTCCATGATCTTTTCCATGCGATTCTCGATTTTTGGTGCTTTGCTAGGCCCTTAAATATAAATCCTAAGCCCTTGACCACAAACGCTCGTTCACGCCGTTACAGTACCATGGTAGCAGCAGCATTGCTTCAGAGCTTTAGCCATCATTGGCAGCTGTGAGTTCAGCGCCTTCTGCTGCAGTTTCCCCTCTTAGGGGCACTGTGATACATAACTCACCCTAAAGGTCCAGGGACCCAAACATTTGGGTTTCACTTACCAAAGATCCATTCATGTTATAGTATTTGCGACCTAAAACCCCATGATTTGGGGACTTGGACTCTCTGAGATGTTTTAACAAAACAGGTACCATCAGGTTGTCTAGGTCCTCACATGCACCATGCCTTAATTCGAATACCATGAATGGTGCCGCCACATTGACTCCGGAGCAAAGAGCTCGAATCCAGCGCAGTCGCGAAATTGCCTTGGCCCGCAAGGGTCTGACCGCAGAGCAAAGTGCTCGAATCCAGCAGAAACGCGAACAGGTTACGGAAGCCTTCCCAGAGATTCGTTTACTTTTTGTTGGCCTATATAGTCCTCTTAAGTAGATAGAATGTGGAATTGGCCCATATTGTAATAAAGTTCCCATAAACATATTCTATCTACTTAAGGGTGACTAAACAGGTTTCTCGGAACAAAGCAAAGCCTCTTCGCTGCTCCAAGACACGCTCAGGCTTTGGCCCGCAAAGCCGAAAGGCTTGCTGGTTCCAAAAGCGCGGATGCACCTCCCCAAAGCTCCGGCCAGCCGCCGCCGCCGGGCTTATCGGAAACTACTTCCTCGCCCAGCATTACTTTGATCAAGGATTTGACAGCCACTGGACCAGCTGCAAGGACGTGGACTCTCAAAGTCCAGGTTTTGCAGAGAGATGGAGAGCTGAGACCCATGAAAAATGTTGGAAAATGGTTCTCCGCAAGGCTCTGCGACAAGACCGGTGAGGTCCGTGCAGCTTTCTTCCAGGAAGCGGCACTGGAAGGCTTTCAGCAGCTGAAGCAAGGTTGGGGGGGTTCCATGTAGGCTCTAGGGTCTAGGGTTGAGAAGGAATTTAGGATTTATATCCCTGCTTGAGTAGATAGAACATGGATATATGGGGTTCTTATTATAATATACCCAGAACCATATTCTTTCTTCTTAAGCGGGACTTTGGGGGGGTTACTGGAACTATTAAGCTTGTTATTATGGACTTGGGGCTAGGAGGTAACTATGAGGAGGGTGTGAAGAGATTATGGGCTTCCAGAGAAGCTATTCTGCAAAGCAGGGGACGCCAATATAGACCTCAATACGCGAAAATTCTTATTATAACGACCCCCAAAATTCCACCCATAATTCTAGGAATCTCCCAGGTCATGTTTTCCAAGTTACAGGAGGCGTGGCAAAGACATCCTTCCAGGGTGGTGGAGTGGAGTTGACTTTCAACAAGGTCACTCTGCAGGCGAGTTCCTTTGCTGACGAGGAGCAAGATGATCCCTTGAATTGGGAAATCGCTAACTTCGGCCGCTACACACGCACTGGCACCACTTTTGCGTTCCTCAGATGGGGAGGGGGTTTTGGGGGGTCCGTGCTAGTATGATTAGCGTATCTGGGGGTAGTGAAGGGGCACCCCTACATTTTGAATGCCTATATGAGTTTGACTTTGACCAGCAGTGTCGAGCAACTTTACCCTTTCGTGCTGCTATTTCCAGATGCAGCCGAAGTTTAAAGATATGTTTGGATGATGCAAGTCATGCCAAGCTGAGCTGGGTAAACGATCGCAACCATACACAACCTTTTTGCGATTGTGTTTCGCAGCCGCCCTCGCCGCCGTCGCCGCTACTGCTGCTGCCGCTGCTGCTGCTGCTGCTGCCGCTGCTGCCGCTGCTGCTGCTGCTGCCGCTGCTGCTGCTGCTGCTGCCGCCGCCGCCATTGCTGAGCTTTCTGGGGATGCCGGTTTAGGGTTATGTTCCAAACACTCCGGAGACTGAACAGATGGGACCGAAGACCATGACCTCCGAAACGGGCGATATCAAATGATGGTACTCTTCGGTATTGTCGTAGTAAGTTAGTACCTGCTTCTGTCTAAAACTATATGCCTCTTCCTCATATGTCGTATACGGATTAGGGTGTTCCATGTTGAATTATGGTTAACCCGTATTCTGGTTCCTTCCTAAACCACATCCGGGGTTCTCCGCGAGCCGAAACATGCTGACACCCCATGGCTTTAGGGTTTAGGGTTACCCTAAACTCTAAACCGCGTTCGAGATCCATTTTCGGGTTCCAAGCTCCCGAAGAAGAGGCATCTGAATTCATATTTATTTGATATCCCCTAAACCCTATAGCCCTCAACCCATTGTTCCGAGGGTAGGAGTGGGGAATGTATTTTTGAAGCATATATACGCCTTAGCATCTCTGAACAGTTGTATGACCCCATATATCCCCACACAAGACTTGTAGGGTTTTGATTTTAGGTTTTAGGGTCCTCGCTAAACCCTAAACCCTACGTCCTCAAAACCCTTTTCGACGGGACATATGCAATCGAGGGCAGATTCTGGAAGGAGAGTTTGCAGATGGCAGCTTGGTCAATGTACCTTGGCCATAGTTCTGAGGTTTTGATCTTTTTGGGTTTTAGGGCTCCATAACCCTGAGGTTGTAAAAAAAGCTGCGTTTTAGGATTTAGGGTTTCAATGTTTTTCATGTTTTAGGGTTTAGGGTTTACGGTTTGAGGTGTATCAGGTTTACGGTAGGAATGGAAAATCTCACTCATGACGTCATGGAAGAGCAAATAGAAAATCCAACAGGAACTGGAACAATGAAAAGGTATGTGCAAAGGTATCGAAGCCCCTCCTTAAACCCTAAACCCTACACCCTAAACCCTAAGCCGGTAAGGGCCCTAAACCCTAAAAGCCCGAAACCTTAAGAACAGGAACACGAATACTTAGTTTGTATCTCAAGGATGACCCAGGTACGGGGCAAGGTGCTTGAAGAGCACGAGCCGGAAATCCTGAACATTGCCGAAAGAAAAGTTTCTTGGAGTTGGAGCATGAGAGTCTCAGCATTTCCCCGCAATCGATCCTTCTAGCGCAAAAACAAAGCCTGATCCCTGAATCCTAAACCCTGAACTCTGATCAAACCCTGAACCTTGAACCCTGAAACCTGTTAATAGGGGTTATGAGTATACCCACTACGTACCCCTACCCTCCAAGTAGCCTTCAGCTATCCTTGGGATACTTGCAAGTTGAGTTCCAATTTCTTATTGTCTATACCCTGTAGTCGACTTCGCCTCATTACCCATCCAAGGATCTCTACTTTGTTTCCCCTAGTCAGTCTCCAGCCTGAGGCTAAGCGCCGGAGGACGAAGCTGGTTGGAGAAGATGGCGAAACAATGAACGTGGACTTCTGGGGAGAGGCTGCTGAGGCTTCCCACGAGGCAGCTGACATAGTCTTCATTCGCAGCATCAAAGTCCGCAGCTACAGCTTGAGGGACCAGTATTCTGGGGAGGAGGACACACGGCATGCGTTGACTTCCGTTGTCTCAACTCGCATTCTTTCTCTGGGCAAGGGCTTCAACTCAACAACAGCTGAATTACATGTACAGCTGTGCAGCTGTATGGAAGAGGAGAAGCGCAGGCAGTCCGAGCTGCAGCATTTGCGAGAGCAGCGTGCTGCACGAAGAGCTGCAGAAGCGGCTGCAAGGCAGCAAGAACAAGAACGCCTAGAGCGCCTACGCGACAAAGGCGAGCTGAAGTGCCGGGCGTGTAAGAAGAAGATCCGAGATTTCTGGGTGACTCCAGACTGGGGCTCCCGTGAATACCACAAGGCCTGCTGGCTTAGACTTGCTGATTGAACAGTGCAACCGCTGGCAGTCTCTGTACATGTGCGCCGAAATTCAGATGCATGTTTACTACGCCTCGCAGAACCAGAAATTTGAAGGCCAGTTGAGGCTTCATATGGAGTACGGTGAGCCCACCATGTCTTTACCTTATACTATATACTATATATACATAAATACATATACAGATCATATGTACATATATATATATGTATATATATGTGTATATATATATGTGTATATATATATATATGTGTGTATTCCATGCGGACATCTAAGGCTATTTGTGATTTCAAGGGATCATGAGGGATCCATGAGCTGTAGGGATAAGGGCTTCCCAAACGTTGGGGAGCCCTTTTGGGAGTCGCTAGATCGGGATTGTAGTGTATTGGGGTCTATGCCGACCCGTGGAAATTACCATTTCGCGCCTGAATCACAGGGTTTAACACTTTAAAAGGTTTCAGGAAGCCCGTATCATGGAATGATCTATCAAAGATCACTTGCTGTCGTTGGGAATAGTGGGTCTGCAGCCTTTCAGTAGGAAAGTTAGGAGCTTAGTTCTTCGCAGCTCGTAAGACGTCGGATTTTACAAAATTCAGACATGCCAGGGTAGCCTGGATTTAGAAGGTAAAACCATGCTTCCCTGCTGTCACACCTTTCTTCAAAACCCATACCACACTTCCTCTTGCCAAAGCACCAGCTACCCAATTATCGGGTACTGAGACCCAAGACTCTCAATCCTCAGCACTCAGAGCCGCAAATCTAACCCCACTATTACATCTGTATATACAGATTTATGTGTACATGCTTTACTTGCCTTGGGTAGTTCTTTTGTCTTTGGTCCTTTGGTTTCGAGCGCATGTAAAGGAGCCTCAAAGCTTTAGTATATAACCCCCTCCCCTCCCCCAAAAAATCTACAATCCTAGGCCCGGACCCTACAACCTACAGCTGAAACTGTGAGCCTTACGCTCGTACATCTTAACCCAACTTTGGTATTCGGACTCTGTGAACAGTGCGCCCGAAACCAAACACGCTAAGCCCTAAAACCTCAGCCCTACACCTACGCCCTAGTCACAAAACCAAAAACCCTAAACTCCTAAAACCCTAAACCCCCAATACCAAAACCCTGAACCCTAATCCCTAAACCCCTATACTTCCTAAACCCAAAATCGTTAATCCTTACATCCTAGGCCTTCATCCCTAAACCCTAAGCCCTACTCCCAAAACCTGGGGATCCCTAAACTCCTAAACCCCAAAAGTATGGAGAATAATAGCCCTAGACCCATAATAACAGCCATAGAGGCCATTATTTTACATAGTTTTGGGGTCCAGGTAAACCCTTTTCTTTCGGACTCTTCGGGTGAGGTCTACCCTGTTGGCCGCAGCCTCCGGCTTCTTCCAGTGTGGTGGCGTCAGGGTTCAGGCCCTGAGTTCAGGCTTAAGGTTTAGGGTCCAAGGGCCCAAATAACAGGGTTTTAGGGCCCAAATACTATAACAGTAATGGTATTTGAGCCCCAAATCCCGATTATTTGGGTCCTTGGACCCTTCGGCTTAAGGTTTAGGGTTTAGGATTTCGGGTTTAGGATGTAAGGCTTTGGGTTTGGGTAGGGTTTAGGGTTTCGGATGGATTTATAGGGTTTTCGGATTTGGGATCTAGGGGTTTAGGGTTTGGTGGTTTCGGGGGTAAGGATTTTGGTGTATTGGGGGCTTAGAATTTTGGAGCTTAGGGTTTATATAGGATTTTCGGGTTTGGGGATGAACTTTTAAGGTTTTTGGGCTGCGGGGTTGGGGCTCTAGTTACTGGGTTTTGCGGCTTCAGAGGTTTTGGATTTTGGGGTTTGGGTTTTTGGGGCTTAGAGCTTTTCGGCTTAGCCCTCGGGGCAGGGGGGGTACGATGTTCCAGCTTGCCGGCTTCTACTGTAGGGTGTAGGACTTAGAGGTTCGGGGCCAGAGTTTCGGTTTCAGGCTTTCGGGATTAGGGTGTAGGTATTTTCCTGACAGGGTTAGGAATTCCAAGGGTTTGAAGTGTAGGGTTTGGAGGGGGCAGGGTTCTTACTACGGATGTGGGTCTGTACCCAGCACGGGATGTTTTTTTTCTGGGTGGAGGAGCAGCTCGCGCATGGGCATAGGGTACATTCAACATATCTGCCTATTCACGGCGTTTTGTAAGAAGGCTTGCTACGGCTTCAATTTGTCAGGATTTCTGCTGCCAAGGCTTGTACCAAATTGTGAAGCAACCGTCCGTCTCAAATACATCCTTGCTGACAGGCTTTCCCAGGGCTCCCAGTCACCTAAATGATGGGAACTGGGTTCTATATACCCTATAGTTACATAGCCCAGTAGCCTACTATTCAGGTAGCCGGGAGCCTTAAGGGTTTAATGAACTGTCATAGTGCTGTCATCCATACGTCTGGGAGTGGGCCTTTGGCTTTCAAAGCCAATCGTGACTGCTATCACATCACAATGCAGAGAAGGCCTAGTCGGAGGCCTAGTCTCCGACACATTAAACCCTGAAAAAACTCAACCCTAAATCCTAAACCTTAAATCCTAAACCCTATAAAACCTGAACCCTAAACCCTGAAGCCCTAAAATCCTAAAACCCTCAACCCTAAATCCTGAACTCTAAACCCTACACCATAAATCCTGAACTCTTGATCGGCCTACGAGCCCCCAAGACTACTGCGGCAGCCTTTTTCTGGCAAACCTTCGCCTTCAAGGTTCAGTATGCGGTTTACGGTTTCGGGTTTTGGGTTTAGGATTTGGGGTTTAGGACCTTAAGCAAATCTCCAACATTATGGAGGCAAGCATTTAGTTAGGCCCATTCATTTAATTATTTAGCCCTCGGCTCTACAACCTAAACCCAGAATCCCAGGGCCCTAAACTCTAAGCTCCTACCCATGCGCCCCTAATATGGGCCCTACCAGTTTGTTGGGTCCCAACAATCGTCCCTTACTTGAACCTGTAGGGTTTTATTGGGTATATACTAGGTTAAGGGCCCATGCTAGAGGCCTATACTTGGACCCTGGCTTCCTTTCGCTGTGCCCGAGGTTAACCCCAGATCCCAAAAGTGCCCAGTACCAAAAGATTTGCTGCTGGAGGCAAGGCCATTGAGCCACCTCCCTGGCATTGGGCCCTTGCAGCACTGAGTGATTCATAAGCCAACTGTCGAGACTTCAGGCTCCAGGGATGCTCAGGGACTGCGAATGCCGGATTCGGGCGACGACCCACAGTTCTTCTGGCACCCCGGTCCCAATTCCTTCCCAGAGTGCCAGATGGTGCCTTGGGTTTGCAGCGGCGGGTGGTTTCGTGGCATCAGCCCACAAGTTCTCCTCGCTTGTACCGTAGTGTAGGTTACTGCCGATTCTTTTCCCCACCTCACTGCAAGCCTCCCCTTCCGCCTTCAGTGGGGTGTGCGTGTGGCCTCCTGACTCACTCCTGCTATGGATGTCCTTTGCAAGATTTGCTGCATGTTTTGTGTCTACTCACCGTTCGGACATCTATCTCAACCTTTCCCCGTATCATAGAAGATCGCTGGATGACATGAAAGTGACGTCACATGTATAGTCTAAACTTCTTAAACGGGGATTATCTAAGGGGTTATATAAGCCTAGGGCCTACTATGGGCGTTTAGACTATGGCACACATGTGGCCAGGGTCGGACACCTGGCGAAGCCCTGAAAGGCCTCATCGGCTTTGTGTCCCAGGAGCTGTGATTGATGCAGATTCATGAGTAACAGGGTTTGCCTCACCTAACCTACCTACGTGGCACTCAGGACCCTTACGATTACTAAGGGTTAACGCGTAGGTACCTATAATAGGATCACAAGGGAATCCCAAAGGGTTAAGTAAGGGTCTAAGGCCCACGCAAAGTCCCAAGTAACCTACTAGAGCCTTAAGAAAAGGTAAAGATACCAAGATATTATGTACAAAGCCAATTCAATGGGTACGTTGATTAATGTAGACCCGTGATTCATAAACCCCCTCCTGTTTAAGGGCCTAATATTATTAGGATCCCGATTATAATCCCAATTTAGGGGAGGGGGCTTATTAGTCCCGGGTATACATTGCCCTAAACTCCATATAACCCATTGTAGTAGTTTTCCATGTTCCTTTCCATTATGCCTATGTAACACCAAAATACTATATGGTAGTTCATTAATCCCAGGTTTAACTTATTCTAGGTAGCTGAACACCGTAAAAGCCTCTTTTATATCCCTGAGCCTTAATGCTTTGGGGCTTGCAGGATTCGACGCGGTTTAAGGTTTAAGGTTTAAGTTTTAAGGCTTAGGTTTTAGGTTCTAGAGTTTAGGTTTTAGGTTTTAGGGTTTAGGTTTTAGGGTTTAGGGTTTAGGATTTAGGGTTTAGGGTTTAAGAGCAGCCGGAAGTGGGATCGTAAGAGGTGTTTGCCGGGTTTAGCGCAGACCCCAAGCCGGGAACCCAAAAACATGCGGTCTGGGGTTTAGGGTTTATCGCTTCCCCTAATCAAAGGACCCCCATTTAATTTAAGCAATCTGGGCCACGAACAATATTTGATATTATGGGAGATGTTTATTGAATGCATTTGATAGGGCTGCCTCTAAACATGTCTAAAACCCTTTGTACTCTAGTTAAAATCACTTGAAATCTGTTTAAAACCTAACCACATCTGATTGAAACTATAATTACAATCTAGTCTAATTCAAATCTACTTACAACGAGTTGACATCTATGTAAATTGAATTAAAAGTCATGTGACATCCAACTGAAATTTAAGCAACCCAGTCAACGGAAATTAGCGGCTGGTTGTACATGGATTCAAACGTAAGTATGTAGGAATCAAAGTCTCAAAAGAACCGACTGAAATCTTTTTAGATAGTATTTGAAGGCAATTGAACTCTAAATCTAGTAGTTGGAAATCTACTTAAAGCGTACTTTGAATCTACATAGAACCAATCGAAACGCAAGACGGCAGTGTGATAGCCACTCTTCTTGAGCTCGCAAGCCTCGGAATCGCAAGTGAGTATTTCATTTGGGGATATTATGGTACCCACTATAGTATCTTTAGGGTAAGATTATATCCTCCTTTTGGAGTATAGTATTTTATATAAGGAATACAATCTTACTGGGTTTAACCACCAAAAAAACGCTACTCAAGTGACACCAGCTTCGCGGGCCTAGCGTTGCGCGTTGCGTTGGGCAACTTGAGCTCGATCCCTCAGGGCGCCGTGTTGTGGGTTTGCACTAGCCTGGCAGCATGCCTTGGCATGGGCCATGGTGATGCACCTACCAGCCTGTCCCTGGATGAGCTTCTATTTGGAGCTTCCAGTGCGAATTCTGAGGACCCCCGCTCAATCGGATGCCAGGCACTTCTCTTTGCCCTCGCAGATGTGTTCCAGGACAGCCGCCCTCGCTTCATGATTGGTCGTTTTGCATCCTTGAGTGAGATTTGACTCACCCACAAGGAGACTGAGACGACGCGACTGAAGCCTGAACCCTAAGTCCTAAACCCTAAATCCTAAATCCTACACTCTACTCCTGTATAGGGAAGCATCCACTGTGCAGCTTGCAGGCTCCAAACCCATCCTTGACTTCGCTACGTAAAAATTCAAGGCCAAGAAACTAAAGGGTTTTCGATCGATTGGAAATCAGATGAAATCCAGATAACATGTAGATAGAATCGATTGAAACCTGAAACACCTAATTGGAATCAGTTGCGTGTTAGACTCAATGAAAATCTATCTTCGATCCGTGAACTCAAGCCAATTGGAATACAT
Source organism: Symbiodinium pilosum (assembly GCA_905231905.1). Taxonomy (NCBI): domain Eukaryota; class Dinophyceae; order Suessiales; family Symbiodiniaceae; genus Symbiodinium; species Symbiodinium pilosum. The sequence goes on from CAJNIZ010017447.1 coordinate 57,076, forward strand.
GTAGAAGTTTATGTGCAGCCGTTTATATACACTACATAAACAAAAAGCCTATGAAATCAAGTGGAATTACAATTCTCCATGACTCCTTATCATAATCACCCTGCAGACCTCAGAACCCCCCAATTCACAATTTGTTGGCCTCTCCCATGCAGCGTGCGCTTCAGAAGAGGATGCCTTCAGATTCCTTACTATAGTCCTGCTAAAGATCTCAGATGCCCCTACTCCATAATTGGGCGGCCCCTTTCAAAAGTAAGAGTTCCCTTTCCAAATACTCTTTAGGATTTTTAGAGCTCTATTCTTGTTTTCTAATAGTAGAGGGGCTCAACTTTATGTAGGGGAAGGGATTGATCAGAATATATGGACCCTGGTAGGTATATGCCGGAACATACCTACCAGAGTCCTTATATTTCGAGTGTAGTCCTACGCTACTTCTTCCAAGGTTGGACGTATGGGCCCAGGTTAGAAGTATGCGGCCCTAGTATGGACCCTCAGCCTTTTTAGGCGGATTCTAGGGACCCTTAAGAGGATTCCAGGGTTAAGGGCCCATACTAGGGGCCCATGGTTTTTACCTTAGAATTCTTGGGGTTCCCTGTTGGGGTATGTTGGGCAGACTTAAAGTCAAGCCCTGACAGTAAGGGTCACAACGGTTTGTGGCGTGTGCGTTCGCGCATTCTATCAGCCAAAATTCCCTAAACCCGCCAACAGACTCCATAGACCCTAAACCCGAAGCCTTCAACCCCAAAACCCTATACCTTAAACCTTAAAACCCTAAGCCTTCAACGCTAAAACCTTAAACCTTACACCCTAAAACCCTAAGCCTTAAACCCTAAACCCCTAAACCTTAAAACCCTAAACCCTAAATACCCCCCCAAACCGTAATCGCGAACTCAAATCTCTTCGCACTCTATTCCCCTGGTTAGCACGCCTGAAGACCCCAAGGGTCCAGGTACCCAGATGTAAGGGTTTCAGGTATGTAACAAACCATTCAGATTATAGTATTCGGGACGTAGAAAGTACCATGATGAGGGTACCTGGACCGTCTATAGGAGAGTAACGGCTACGGATAAGCGGGTTATCAGTCCCCAAGTTGTAAGTGTAATTGCTTAGGGTTTAGGGCCATATAGAGCCGCGCAGTTTAGGGGTTTACGGTTTAGGGTTTAGGGTTCATATAGATGGCTTGCTAGCCTTTCCAACTTGTGGGAGAGAAGTTAAGCTCCTAGATCCTGAGCCCCCAGACTTTGCATAGCTTGGTCAAAGTTGAAGACCGCTGTTGCTTTGTACTATTTTTCATTCGCACCCTAGAAGGAATATGAAGTCATAGTCTTAAAAGCCCAGAAATCACATAGATCCGGTACCATAAGCCCTCAAAACAGTTGAGTGAGGAGCCCGTGATTTGGGAGGGCAGCTGGCGAGACAACCTCGATCTTGAAGATAGGCCCTTTAAGCGGGTTTAGGCCCTTGAGCAAACTGCCAGAGGAGGGATTGGGGCTGTACTTACGATCTTTGGGATCTTGCCCACCCTAAATCATGACCCTAAGTGAGCCCGAAACCCCAACCTATTCGGACCCCCGGGATTAGGCCGACTAACGCTACAAGTGCAAGACTGGCGGACTGAAAAAGCGTCAGTCGGTATGTAAATGATTAGTGGCTAAGTTTGGTAGTGTCCGAACTTAGTAACAGTCGGAGAATAAGTAGAATGCCGATATTTACAGGCCGCATGATTAGCCCTGGTATAGTTTGAGATTGGGCGGGCGAAATACACTTGGCATTATTAGGGTTGTGAACTTAGATTTCGGGGCCTGCCGCAGCCCGTAATACTAGACATTCCGTATATATCACAGTATACCACGACCGGAATACTTAAGATTTAGGGGGGTGGTTGGGTTTAAAGATTGGGAGAAGGGTGTTCTAAGCAACATCGCCCAAGTTTTCGGGTTTAAGGGTTGGGATTTGGGGGCATAGGACTGTTTAGGGCGCTGTGTGGTCCAAAGCTTTCTCTTCCCTTGACTATTTGAGGAGGGTTGTTACCACAACCCCCACCGGCACAAGAAGACATCCTGCTCCCACTAAGGAAGCTTAAGGGGAGCGCATATATGCGAGCCCCATATGAGGAGGCCAAATATAGTGCTGTAGGGGCTTCAGGGAGTCCCAAATAAGGCCATTTACAGGGAGTCCATAGTTATGGGTCACCCTTATATGTTCGGTCAATCCCCCTATAGCAATAACAGTAACAGCTCCTTTAATATGGAGTTCTTAAGGCCTCTCTACACCTACAATAGTCCTTCGTGGTACAGCAACCCTCCGTTGTAGCACTCACTGACGGAGGTTCACGGACGAGGCTCTCTGGGAAGTATTGCGAGGCAGCCGCTGCAAGCTTGGTGCATCGTGGGGCTTAGGGTTTAGGGTTTAGGTTTAAGGATGGGTTAAGGATGTAGGGTTTAGGGTTTTAGGGTTTCGGCTAGGATCTAGGCTTCCGGGTAGATCTAGAAATGGCGCTGCGTGGTGCCTAGAAGATTCAACGTACGACTTCAAAGTATTGGGCGCGGGGTGGTACAAGATTTACTGTATCCGTAGTAGGATACTGCATCAGGAGGCACACAAGGTACAAACATGGCTGAATCACCAAGCACTAGAAGGATGACAGAGGCTGGAAACAGGGCTTAGAATTGAAGAGTTTAGGGTTTACGGGGATTTCGCGGTTCGAAGCTACATCACACATGTTGTTGAAATGGCCTTCCATGCAAGGGTCAGGGTCAAAATGCTAGCGGGTCCCCATGTCTCTGATAGAGCATATTTGGGTCTAGTTTGGGCCCGCAGTTTACTATATGGTTTGAACCCGGAAGCCTAGATCCTTCAACCGCAGACTCCAAGCATTAAACCCGAACTAAGCCCTACATTCCTATCGCTGCTGACCTGCAGCTCTCTCTCTCTCTCTCTCTCGCTCTCTCTCTCTCTCTCTCTCTCTCTCTCTGTCTCCCTAAGCCTTGCGGGGCTTCCCTACCTAAACCCGAAACCCTAAACCCTAAACCACCCCTTTTGGGGAGCCAGTGAAGGTCCGATCCATGACCCCCGTATGGGGTTTAGGGATTTGGGGTTTAAGGTTAAGGGTTTAGGGGTTCAGGATTTAAGGTTTAGGGCCCCTACCTGTTTCCTTGTACGTCTTCATAGGGTATATATTGGGTTAAGGACCCTGGAACTAAGAGCCCATCCTAGCGGGCAATGATCGCAACCATAAACCTTAAATCCACACCCTAAACCCCAAACGATAAGCCCTAAACCCTATAAGCCTACACCTGCAACTTAACCCAACCCAAAATCTTAATCCCTAAGCCCTAAACCCTAAACTAGACCATAGCTATAAGAACCCTAAATCTTCATCCCCAAACCCTAAACCCTAAACTAGACCGTAAGTAAGGTGCTTAACACACCATGCAGGCGTTAACCTGGATGCTGCAGCTGCTGCCAAGCCCCAGGCAGGGGGTCAAGGTAAACCCAAAGCGTTTAGTGGATAGGGGTTTAGGGTTTAGGGTTTAGGGTATAGGGTTTAGGGTTTAGGGTCCAGGGCTTAAGGCCAACTAGGTTCCCCCTGACCCTCCGAGTTCAGTGTTTAGGGCGGTTTGAGTGAGGGCTTAGGAATTATAGGGCCTAGGATTTAGGATTCACGGTTTAGGGTTTAGAAACTTGGATTTAGGATTTAGGGCTTAGGTTTCAGGATGTAAGGGCTGTGGAATCGTTTATCCCTAAACTTTAGATCCTAATACCCAAGCCCTCTACCCGTATCGTGCTAAGGGTTTAATAGGATGGCGAAGATCTCTAGGGCTTGAACCCTGCCCTGCGTAATCCCTTCTTCATCCTTGTCTGGCTGTTGATGGGACATTGAACTGCGAGCTCAGTTTTTAGATCGTTCAGACATACATGTGTCAATATAAAGCCAGTTCGGGTGGGGGGGGGTGGGGGCGACGATTGCCCTGTTGTGTGAAACACCCGGGGGACACTCATTCGATATCCTTCTACAACTTTCATGCGATGGCTAAAAGCGACGCTTGGCCAAGCCGCACCGCAGTTCTTTGGGCCGTGATTCTTCAACTCTGGACCCGCAAAGCTTGAGACCTGGTTTCTGTTAATGAACTTAACCCGTTTAAGGTAACCTCCTTCATTCAAATCAGAGTAGCTTAGTTTAGGTTCCTTGACAGTAACCGGGATCCCCGAACCCTAAACCCTAAACCCTTAAACCCTAGCCCCTAAACCCTAAGCCCACAACCCCTGAACCCACAACCCCTGAACCCTCATCCCTAAACCCTTACTCCCTCTACCCTCAACCCCAAACCCTGAACCCTAAACTCTGTGTCCCAAGGTCTTGCTTTTCCATTTCATTTCCCATTATCCCTATATAGCCCTATATGTACCCTAACATACTATATATACTAGGTTCCATTTTCTTTACCATCATCCGAATACTACGCCATATCTTTAAACCCTAAACTCTAAACCCTAAACCCTTAACCCTAAACCCTTAACCTTTGTATCCCAGGGTCTTGCTACCATCCTTCCCGGCGATGGAAACGCCCTCGGCTCGGAGCAAAGGCCGGGGATTTGGGGAAGACCACCTGGGTTTAGGCTTAAGGGCTGGGGTTGAGGGTTTGGGGTTTAGGGTTTGCGGTTGAGGGTTTGGGGGTTTAGGGTTCAAGGTTTAGGGTTTAAGGTTGAGGGTTTAAGGTTTTGGCGTTTAGGGTGGCTTATAATTCACTCCAATTACTTGGTGTTTGCTGTCTGGTCAGTTAGTGAAGGTTTGAAGTTATGAGGTCCAAACTTGCACTTATGGAATATTGGGGAGATCAGAATGGGGGACCGAGGTACTTGCAAGTTGTTTTGTCTTGAGGGTTTGGGGAGTCGGATTTCGGGCACGAAGGACTCATTCTTGGCCAACCTGCAACCCCACTTGCCTATTCTCTAGACCGTTAGCCCTAGCTTTTGGGGGAGCTTGCTTGCTGCAGGCGTAAAGCTTGGAGGCCCAGGCCCGAAGGTTTAGGGTTTAGGCTTTAAATCCTGAACCGGCTTAAACCCTGAACCCGAAACTGTGTCGAGTTCGGACCCAAACCCTAAACCCTAAAACTCTTTCGAGTTTGGGCTTGAACCCTACGCGTTTGGGCCTGGCAAGGAGAGGTTTGCCCTTATGGATGCTTCCGGAACACGGTTTAGCGCGTAAGTTTTGGGGTGTGATTTACGATGAAAGGATTTGTCTTTAAAATTTGGGGTTCTGGGTTCTGGGTCAGGGTTTGGGGTTTAGGTCACAATCCATGCCTTTGACCCTGGACATTCTAGACCCGAAGCCCTGAACAACAGAGCCTACGCCCATGAAAGCTAGTTCCCTCAAAACACCTGCGCTTTGCACCCTGAAGAAAGATCCAAACACTAAAGCTGCGGTTTAGGGTTTATGGTTTCGGGCTTATGCAGCTCGTCAAACCACATGCGCACATTAGGCCCCATAGCCGCCCGAAGCCATGTAAAACCTATAGCGCCCGTAAAGCTTATAACAACCTACAAAACGCCTAAAGCGTCTGAGAGGTATTTGTTAAGCTTGGCCCGCGTGGCTTTGCGACAGCCTGCTCTGCTGCCCTATGGCTGCCAAGGAATTCAGGATTTGGGGTTTGGGGTTTGAGGCCTCCGGGTACACAGGATGTCAGGGTTTCGGGTCAAAGTTTCAAGATCTAAGGAGTTAAGGGGTGTCGGGATGTAGTTTTGGGGGGTTGAGGCTTTCAGGAATAATGGAAAACCCTAAACCGCCAAACCCTAAAACAAGGGTTTGGGGGGTTTAGGGTTTCAGGTACCCTAAACCCTAAACCGCAAAAGCCTTATTATGTGAGTACTTGGACCGCATGACAATGGAGAGCTATAGTCCCCCTTAAGTAGATAGGGCATGGCTTTGGGTATATTGCACTAAGATCCCCATATACCCAATATTCTATACCCTTTGAACCCCATTATAGTAGTTTCCATTTTCTTTTGCATTATCCCTATATAACCCCAATATACCCCTAATATTACCCCATATTCTATCTACTTAAGGGGGACTATACTGTTTCAAGGCTCACGGGCCGAGGTTTCACGGTCTGCGGTTCCTGCGTTTGGGGGCTTCTGGCTGGGGTTTAGGCTTTAGGGTTTTGGGTTCAGGGTTTGGGGTTTTGGGTTTAGCGTTCAGGGTTTAGGATTTAGGGTTTAGGTTCAGGGTTTTAGGGTATCTAGGTTCAGGATTTTCCTGTTCAATCTTTTTTTCTAGATCTGATCCGCAGTGCGGAACAGGGATTGCGTTCTGGATCTTAAACCCTAAGCCCTAAGAGTTGCAGGCAAAGGGTTGTGTGTTAAGGGCTCTCTATACGTAGAGATCAGATGAAGGCTTTTTGGTCTAGAAAGTGCTAACAAAAAAAAAACAAGTGTGGCGGTACTGCGAGAAGGAGAGGAGGAGATGTTGCAGGACTACATAGCAGACGAGCCTGAGATAGGCCAGTACTTGCACGGGGCCATGCAGTTTCCGCCAAGCCACTTGGACCCAGCTGTGTGGGGGGACACAGTGGCCGGCCCCCCTTGTTGGGGGATTGGGAGATATGCTGGGTTGTATGCGCTTGTATGTGTCTGCATGTATAGAGAGAGGTAGAGCGGGAGATCGACCGTTAGATACTGTAGAAGTTTAAGCCCGACCTCAAACCAAATAGTGATGCATAAAGAGAATGCCCTATACCCTAGACCCCGAACCCCAATGGCCAAAGTTGATAGCAGCGGATGCAGCGCTTCGCTAAGAGCTAGCTTCGCGTCTGGAATTCGATTCATAGATGAGGGATGCGGTGCACGGTTGGTTCATGTGGCCGCTGAGGTTGTAGCGTTTAGGATCTAGGGACCATAGGGGAGTTGAAAATGTAGTGGTACAGGAGTTAAGGGTTCAGTGTTGAGGTTTTGGATCAGGTTGATGTCCAGGGTTTAGGATTTGAGGTTGAGGTCTTAGGACCTTCTGACTTCAATTTTCATGGGTGGCCGGAGGTTGGGCTATAGGGAACCTGTGCTAAGTTACTCTAGTCGGCTTGAAATCCTACATAGTATTCTCCACGAACCTCCAACCCATTAGCGCATAAAGTGGAATCACAAAACACTAGCTAGACCCTCAACTTCCTATAGCTACTTGTAACTACCTTTGAACCTTCAAGTCAAGTGCGTGCTGAGAGTAGTAGTATTCATCATGATTAGCAGTACTGCTTACAGTATTACCAAGAACAGTCTAACTATTACTTGAAGTAGATAATACTAGTGAGAAACTATTAGACATGTGTTTACTATTAGACGTGCTGCACATACTCAGTGAAGATCCTGCAAAAGGCCTAAGCGTACTAGAATGCCGTAATCTCCCAGGTACACGGCGCTCAGGGTACTGCAGGATTTTGAGCATCAAGCGTAGTACCCCTACTTGATGGCAGTTTCCTAAAACACGGGGACCTCCATATGGACCCCAAGATATTCTAGTCCTTATTCATTATAAGGCCAACCCCATGATGGTACCCCTAATTTTGGGAAATGTGCAAATTGGTCTTAGATATCTACGCTGCTCCAAACCCCAGTAACTTTAATGGATCCTGGTCCGATGGGCTTCCTTGGACTGCGGATAACGGTTTTTAGGGGTTTAGGGATAAGGTTTAGGGTTTAGGGCCTAGGGTCTAGGGTTTAAGGCTTAGGGTTTAGGGTTTAGGGTTTAAGGCTTAGAGTTTAATGTTTAGGGAATTAGGGTTTAATTAGGGAAGATGGCACCTCCAAGCCTCTCCCCAGCAAAACCCCAAAGCCTGAACCCCCCCTCCCCCCCTAAAATCCCAAATACCCAAACCCTAAAGCCTAAAACCTGAACCCCTGAACCTCAAGCCCTTAACCCCAAAACCCTAGAGCTTAAACAGTAAAACCCTAAACCAAAACTCTAAACCCTAAACACCAAACCCCACACCTTAAAACCCAAAAGCACTAAATACCCCAAACCCTAAATCCCTAAACACTAAAACGCTAAAACCCTAAATACCCTAAACCCTGAACCCCTAAACCTTGCAACCCAGGCTGCTGGATGATTGCAGCGCTGTGCAGGGCTCAGAAGACCCGCAAGTCGAGAACTATCATAAGGTTTAGTGTTTTAAGGTGTAGGGTTGGTTTAGGGATTTAGAGTTTAGGGTTGAGGGTTTTAGGGTTTTGGTGTTAGGTTTTAGAGTTTTAGGGTTTAGGGTTTAGGGTTTTGGTGTGAGGGTTTAGGGTTTAGGGTTTTGGTGTGAGGGTTTAGGGTTTTAGGTTTTTGGTGTTAGGGTTTAGGGTTGAGGATATATCAGGGCAATCAGTAATCAGTGTGCTGTCCTTTTTTGAAGGGGACGGATAAACTCCAAAATATAAACCTACCAGGGAGGAAGGCACTTAAGTTATAACCCGGCTACATACTTTGTATTCCCCCTATCGTTACTGTTCATAGATAGCACCAGTCTCCGCAAAATACAAAAACCAATCTCAACATCCTAAACTCAAAACCCTCAATCCTCAACCCTAATCCCTTAACCCTAAATCGTAGTTTCCATGTGTTTTTCCATTATCCCTATATGAACCATTGTCTAAACTCCTAGTATCCCCCCTAATATCCCCTATAGTAGTCCCTTACATAATCCCCTATATATCCCCCTTTAAGGAGTTTAGATTATGGCTCATATAACTCCCATATATAGTGCCCATCGATCTGCTTCCTGAGATTCCTTAAACTTCGGGGAGATGTCGAGCCATGTAGGGCTTAGGGTTTTAGTGTTTAGGGTGTTTAGTTTTTTTTATTAACAATATTTGTCTTTTGTAGGGTTTTAGGGTTTTGATGGTTTTAGGGTTTAGGGTGTTAGAGTTTCAGGGTTTAGGGTTTAGGGGTGTAGGGTTTGGGGTTTAGGCTCTCCTGCCACTCAGCTGCCTTGGCTTTCGCCCGTAAGGTGATTTCATTTACCAACCTAAGGCCCTAAACCCTTCATTGGTTCTTGTAGGGTTTAGGGTTTCAGGGTTTAGGGGTGTAAGGTCTAAAGATTTTGGGCATGCCAACCCCGGCACCCTAAATGACATTAGGTTTTAGGGTGTAGGCTTTGTACAGGGGGGGTTATTCGCATGGTATTTGTTTTAGTTGCCCAATCCCAAAGTTAAGGACCCTACGGCTTTCACATGATCCTCAAAAGGCTTGGAGTAACAATATCTTCTTACCTCCTTGGGACTTAGCTTGGACCTTAGACCCTTAACCCTTTGGGACTTCCTTTTACTCCTATTATACGCACCTAAAAGTCAACCCTTGGCACCGCGCAGCAGCTAAGCATTCCGTGTGTTTGCAAGCTTGCTTCCGGCAGCTAGTTGTACGGGGGGTTGGGGTGATGAAGGCTTGGTTTTTAGGAGTTTCGGTTTAGGGGTTAATGGTTAAATCTGCAGGGTTTGGGATTTGAAGGGGTTTAGCGTGGGACATCTGGCACCTTTGAATCAATTGTTGTGTTGCCTGGCCGAAAACCCTAAACCGTGAAACGTGATTCATTTTGCAATGGTTCTACATTATATGGTAGTTTCCATAGACAAGGAACACAAATATTGATCCGAAATGATCGTTCCGTTGTGGGGACCCCCCCAAAAGGAACCCTCTAAACCCATCAAGAAAGAACTCTACCCTAAACCCTACTTCGAGGCCACTGCCTCAGAGGCACGAGCATTTGGGCAGGGGGAACGGGATGGGGGCGGCGGGCGGCTCTTTCATGGGTTTCTGTGCTTATAGGGTTAAGGGCCTAGGGTTTTTGAGTTTAGGATGTAGGGCTTAAGGGTTTGGGATTCAGGCTTTAGAATTTAGGGCCCAAGGGTTTAGGATTCAGGCTTTAGGATACAAGGGTTCAAGGCTTTGCTTTAGGATTTAGGGTTTAAGGGTTTAGGATTCAGGCCTCAGGATCTAAGGGTTCAGGTCGTAGGTTCTCCCCTAATTCGCCTGAATTATCCCTAAACCTTAAACCTTGACCCCGTACAAGAAAAACTGAGGCGGTGTAGTATTGGGGGGGACCTTGGTCAATGGTTTCGGGTTTAGGGTTTAGGGTTTCGGGTTTAGGGTTGTCTTTGAGGGTCTTTATGGTTGGTGTTGGGCTTAGGGGGGTCAGGGGCTAGGGTTTGGGGTTGGGGGGGCCTGGGGTTGAAGGCTAAGGGTTGCTCAAACCTCCCAAATACTGCGAGTTGTAGCCTACTTCTTTTTTGGAGGGTGGAGAGTTGAAGGCTATTGATTGAAGGATTTGGGATGGGTTGCCAGGGTTGGGGCTTAGGATTTGTGAAATGATACTCTCACCACACCGACCCCAACATAGTTCAGGCCTGGCGTCCCACCCCTCCAGAACCCGGATCATGTGATCATAGGCATAGGGCCTTAGGATTTCGGGTAGAGGTTTGGGGCTGAGGCGTTAGGGAGTAATTCCCCTCCCTCAAGCAGACATGGAAGCTTACACAGGCCCATTTGAAAGGATCAAGCCTCTTGGTTGGGTCTGGGGTTTAGAACATGGCAATTGTAATGAATGCTGGTTGGATACTAGTGCCTTGAAGGGAATACTAAAGGAAATGGGTCTCGATGGTAGTACCTAGATCCAGCCCTGTATTACAGTCCATCGTAACCTGCTCCGTCAGTCTCTAGTAATCGAATCGCGTGCTCTACATTTTCAAGCAGAGGTTTAGCCAGTGCAGGATAGCTAATCCTGTCCATTCAGTCCCATTGAGCACGACTGGCCCATGTGTTGGTATTTCAGCTGCTTCCCACATAGGATCTTTGACAAGTAAGGGCCCTAAACCCTGAACCATGTCGCATGCTCGGCATGCAGTTAGTAGATGTCCGCTGTGGAGGGCATTTTTCCCAAAAGTGTTTCAGGATCCTTCAGCACTAGCCCTTTAGCCCCTTTTAATTTCCCCAACCCTCAGGGGGGGGGATAGCCTTCAATCCTAGAACGATAGACTGCAGGCCTGATTGTTTGGCTTGGCTTGACATTGTCTAGTTTGTCTGTGTGGGGGAATAAGATTTTGCCGTTTAGGATTCCGGGCTTGAATGTTGCATCGTCAGTTAGAATTTGTTAGTAATTAACACACTCAGAACCTAAAATTAGGTAGGGTTTCACTTTTGGTTCGGTGATTGTAGATAGGCTTCTATAGTAATAGCGGTCGGCGTATACGCAGTGTTTTTTCGGCAAGCATAAATCTAAGTGCTACCTAGACCTCCCAAATACCCCAAAAGAACTTCAGTATTCTAGACATTGCAGAGGTCTAACGCATAAACCCTAAACCCCAAACAGCGCCTAACCTGCTGATTGTCACTGTCAAGAGGAGGCTCAAAGACAGCCGCGGCAAGAAGTAGTGCTGTGCCAGTGCCCTTTGACTTCCGCTCTAGGGATCCACCCCTACTGTAAAACCTGAACTCTATAGACCCCAGTCTACAAAAGAGCTATAGTCTAAACTCCTTAAAGGGGGTTATATATCAGCATAGGGTATTATATAGGGGACTACTATAGGGGTTATCAAGGGGGATACTAGGAGTTTTAGACCATGGGTCAAATCAGGTCAACTTGGGGCTCTAAAGTCCACCATAGTGTTTAGGGCTTATCTTACCTTTGATGAGCCGGGAAATGAAGGAATGGAACAGAAAATGGGAACTGCTATCATGGTTTATATAGGGACTACTGTAAGGATCCATTCCTTCATTCCTAGCTAACCGAAGGTAAGTAGATTCCACCATAGGGTTTTCGAGCTTATACATCGTATATACTTTGTACGCGTTGGATCCGAGGGGGTTGGGAGACAACATGCAATGCCCCATAAACTCCTTGGGACTAGGCTTGGTCCATGGGACTCCCTTCTTCCTCCTTTTGCAGGTACCTAAGGGTTAACCCTTAGCCGGGGTCCTAAGTGCCACGCAGTAAATCGGGACTAGAGATTTTCCAACAGGGACGCCTAAGTTCGAGCATTGTGATAGTTTAATTGTCATTTGGGCTTGAGGTGTGTCATGTGTTTCTGTAGACAACCATCGGAGTTACCGCAAGAGACCCATCAGCTAAGATACAAGAACCCTAAACCCTAAACCTAAACCAAGAAGCCAGAAACAACAAACCCTTAGGCTGGACCCTAAATACCTTAATTTCAGAGGCCAACCCGTGACCTAAAAATCTTGAAGCCCGCTAGCCTCACATCCAAAATGGAGCCATCTTTACAGAATCCCTGGTCCCTAACCCCTAAACCCCTTGCTCCTGTAGCAGCAACCTTGCACAGAAGAGGTTCAAAACAACTCTTGACCCTGAGCTTTACAGGCTGTATCGTGTAACCTAAACTATACACCCTAAATCTTAAACCCTACCCCCTCAAACCCTCAAACCCTTAACCCTTGAACCCTCAAACCCTGGAACCCTCAAACCCTAAACCCTTAAACCCTAATTTTTGTCAACCCTCAACCCTAAACCCTTACACCCCTAAGCCCCTAAACCCTTAACCCTTAAGCCCTGTAATCTTTAAACTCCAAGCCGTTCTTTCGGCCATGGCAACGGACGGCGGCGCTGTGGTGACGGGGAAGCGGGGCTGCGAGGATAGAGCAGAACATCGGGTTGCAGGGGTTTAGGGATTAGGGTTTAGGGATCAGGGTTTACGGATTAGGGTTTAGGGTTTAGGGTTTAGGGATTAGGGTTTAGGGATCAGGGTTTGGGGAGGTCCTGGCCATAGTGGTGAGGTCAGGGAAATACCTCCCTGTGGGTCTGACTCTTGGGCCAGTTAACGGTCGAGATGACTTCAATTTTGTGGTCGACCGGGCCTACGCCCCCGGAAGGGGCAGGAAGCTCAGATTCACCAAGGAGCGGATCGCCTATGTGGATGACTTAACCGTCCGGTGTGGGCAGGTCATCGACGGTGAGTTCTTCAGCGATGAGGCCGCTGAAAAGGCGGCGAGGGAAGCGTGAGCTAAGCGAGCCCTCGGGGCCCCGCAGGGCGCGACTTCGGCTCTCGAGGCGCTTGGCGTCAAGACTGACCCCAAGCGTGCCAAGCATGATGCCACTGTGGCAGACCAGAATCATCCGACTCAGATCTCCGTGTGGGATGGGTTGCTGGGGCTCTGCCGCCGGAGTTTGGTTTTTCAGTTTAGGGTCTCAAGGTCAAGGGTTTGAAAGGGTCCCGACTTGTGCCCCTACCGCCAGACCATAACGTAGGGCGGCACATCCAGAGCACACCCTCAACTAATAGGATCATAGGTAGTTCCCAATATTGGGGTCTCACTTAGGTACCCCAAAATATTAGGTGCCGTAATACAATATATACCCAAAACAGGCCCGCAATTTTGAGAGCAACCCTGTTGCGCTCAAAACCTTGCCCTTCCTTACCATCCTCGTCACGCCACAGCCTTATGTTTTCTGGCAGAGCCTCTACTAGGTAGCTCTTCTTTTTCCGAAATGCTGCTGCTATCTATAACTGTGTATTCTCAGGGCTATAGGGTTAATTTAGGCTTTAGGTACAGGATTTTCCCTGGTCGTAATCTAATGTAGAAATCAAGGGCCCCTAGTATACCTAGTAGATCGCGAAACCTTAACCCCTCAACCTTAAATCCCTAGACCCTAACCCCCGAACTAGGCACCCCGAAGGGTTCCTAGAATCTCCCTGGGAGGTCTAAGGGCCCATATTAGGTAGCTTTTGTGTTTCCATGCCAGGGATTTCAGATTCGGGGTCAGGGTTCAGGGTAGGCCTTCCTCTAGCTTAAGGGTTTAGGGTTTAGGGTTTCGGGGTCAGGTTATAAGGTTCATCTACTGGTGCTTCGGGGGGCGTGGGGTAGTGAATATAGGTACCATCATAGGGGGATAGAGGGGGATTTCATCGAGGGATTTTTCTATAGGGATCCACTCCTACACTTCGCCATAAGCAACAGTAAGTTTATTTGGATGAGTGTCTGGATTTCGACGGAAGACAACAACATGATGATTCGGAGGATGTTGCCCTAGGGATCCAAGGGTACAAATAATCCCTACATTGGGCCCTACAATCTGAAAGTATTAAACCCTAACCTTAAGTCCTGAATCCTAAGCCCCAAGCCCTACCCCCCCCACCCACCCCCCCCGCCCCCGCGTCTTCACCCACTCAACTTCACAAGCAGCCTTCCTATGTCCTTGAGCAGCGGCAGGATGTTGGCAATGGCGATCGCGTCTTCCAATCCGACGATATGAGAGGTTTGCAGAGTTTCCAGTGGGACTGCAAATTCAACAGCTCATCATGACCTTATAACATGAAGTGACATGTGTGAGACCGAAATCTTGTAGTGTTTTCTCAGACCCAAAGTAGGGGAAGCTGACTGATGCCTTCATAGTAACCTTAACACCGCCTCACTCCTAACATTAGAACATTAGATATGTCCGCCACCCCAGCATATATGGCCACTTGCTGATGTTTGGCATTAGGGTGCAGGGGGAACAATGTTGATGTGAAGCACTGTTGCAGGTATGCAGGTTGTTGGGCATTGCGGCGATTTCGTGATTTACATTCAAGACAAATATGGAACCCTATATAGGCCCCCCCCCCACCCCCCCAAACCCTGAACTCTAAACTCTAGGCCCCTTGAGGAACCCTGCACAAGGCTTAGGGTTTAGGATATATGTAAGCTATAGTCTTAACTCCTAGTAGCCCCCTTAGTTTCTCCCCTTAAAACACCCCATACTAGTCCCCTATATAATCCCCTTCAAGGAGTTTAGACTATGACCCATATGGCGTGGATATAGCAGCCCACGGTGTCTTCGGCCAGTAGACTGATGCTCCTGAAGCTCCTAACCTCGGCCCCTATACAGTGGACCACTCCACCCTCGACGTTGAATGCCCAAACCATGGCCTGTGAGAGCCATGATCTAAACTCCTTAAAGGGAGTTATGTAGGGGACTACTATAGGGATTATTAAGGGGTATGCTATGTGTCTAGACTATGGCTCAGAGGGCTTCCATCACTGCGCAGTTCAGGGTTTAGGCTTTTTGGTTAAGGCTTTAAGGTTTAGGGTACTCCAACATCAGTGTTCAGCATGTCGTCCGTTCCCTCATTCCCATGCTCAGCACCCTATACCCCAAAATCCTCGAACTTGACAACCTAAACCCTCAAAGCCTTGAACCCTAAACCCTTGAACCCTAATCCGCCCCCAACCCACAAACCCTTGAACCCTAATCCTTGGAAAAGTGCCTGGAATCAGTAATGTACACCCTGTTCGGATTTGATTTTCCATGTTCGTTTCCATTTGGTTCTCCATTGCTCTAATTCTGATATCCTGCTCCCAGGCCTTGAACGCTAAACCCTAATCCTTATACCCTAAGTCCTTAAATCCCTAAACCCTAATCCCTAAACCCTAAACCGTAAACCCCAATCCCTATAAACCTTAAACCCTAAATCCCTGAACCTCAATTGTAGGCAAAATGACAGCCCTTGATCTCCTGAACTAGGGTTTCGGGTTTAGGGATTTAGGGTTTAGGGTTTATGGAGCGGCCAAGATGGATCTTGGGGGTGCCAACGTCATGAAAACATAAGCCATTTATCCGTGGGATTAGCTCATGTTAGACGAACCATCAGAATTTAATACGTCTCATGCACATATTTTGATTTCCTAAAATCTTCGGGGAATTCGGTGAGCTTTATAAATCCCAAAACCCTTCACCCTAAAGCCAAACCTGGATCCCTGATTCTCAAATCCTAAACCTTGCGCTCTAAACCTTAATCCCTACACCTCCAACCATCCCTAAGGGGCATGCGCCAATACGCTCTCACATGTCCTGCGCACGGCTGCAGCAAAACAAAAACTCAATAAATCTTATCTAGACCCATATAGACCCTATGTGAGTCCTAAGCCTTATTCCCTAAACCCTAACCCTAATTCCCAAGCTTTAATCCTGCAGCCTAATCCCTCAACCCTGGCCCTAATCCCAGAGCTTTAGTCCTTCAACCGTAAACCGTAATCCCTAAACCCTAAATCCTAGACCGTAAATGAACCCTAAACCCGAAACTCAGAATCCAAATCTCTATAAACCCCAACTCCTAAACCTTAAACCCTAAACCCTTAACCCTTTACCCCGCTATGTAACCCTATATTGCCCTACATCACCTTTTCTGACCTTATGTAACCCTTACCTGAACCCCCAAACTAGGTAAAATTATAGCCCAAAACCTCAAAAAAATAGCCCAAAAGGCCATTATTCTATTACCTTTTGGGGTTCAGGTAACCCCACCCCTCTCCCAGACCGAGGTGAAAGCCCGAAAGCTGCTCCACAGCAGCTTCAGCGCCCGCGTGAGCGCGGCGGGGGCCGAGGTCTCCGCCTCCTTAGAAGAGGCCTTTTTGGTTTAGGGTTGAGGGT
>CAJNIZ010017458.1:0-11429 GCA_905231905.1 Symbiodinium pilosum
TGCAAGCGGATCAAAGTAACCCTCAGCTGAGCACGCGGCCGTGTCCTTTTCTCTCGGACCCAAGGTGCTACGAATCACACGCATTTCGTGCACACCAAGCTATGAAGCTTGCAGCGCTGATCCCCCAAAAGAGCAGATGTGTGACGCCCCCCGTTTTCAAAATTAGGCCTGCCAACGAAGGGGGCCCAGAATTGTTGAGAATAATAGGGTTAGGGCCCAAGTACTACAAACATTAATAGTATTCGGACCCTAAAACCCTATGATTTGGGTCCTTGGACCCTTAGGGCTAAGGCTCTTGAAGAAGTCCAAAACAGTAAAATCGAAGCTCAGCAGTGCCCCTGTGCCCATTACCTGCAGGTCTGAGGAAATCAGAATATTTTTGGGAGTCCGTACAATAAGGGTTTAGGGTTTAGGGTTTGAGGGCCCCCATCCATGGAAACTTCCATGTAGCTCTCCGGACAAGCTGGCTTGCTGGGTGTCATTTCTCCTTTTGAATCTTCTTGGGACTTAGCTTGGACCTTAGGCCCTTAACCCTCTGGGATTCCCTCATACTCCTATTATAGGTACCTAAGGTTAACCCTTAGTAGGGGTCCTGACTGCCACGTAGGAATACCTTGTTATGTTGGGCTGGCATTGCAACCCCGACCCTACAGAACTCCTACGCCCTGAATTGCCAATGATCACATGAAAACTACTCATCACAATAGTCCCCTTGAAGTAGATAGAGTATGGGGTATATGGGGATCTTATTATGATATTCTCGAAGCCATATTCTATCTACTTAAGGGGGACTACAAAACGGTAAGCCATCAGTTTGGGTTCTGCGTGACAACAGGTGCCGGTTGTTGCGAACCTGTGGCAGTTGCTCGAGCTGAGGTGGGATGTGCAGGGTTTTGAGGTGTGCACTGCAGCAAACACGGGCCCCAACAGTTTAGGCTTTGGGGTGCAAAGCTTCGGGATGACTAAGAGTTCAGGAGCAGATGCCGCATTCTACCATTTTGTACTCGTAGTAGATGGAATTCAGGGGAATCGCTTCGTAGACTCTCCTAAACAGGCATCGGCTTGGATGATCCGAAAGACAAGACTAGACATGAACCAATTTGTAAGACTTGCCTGCTGATTTTACGACATGATCTCATCAGGACCCTAAGCCCGAGGTTCAAGTGGCCTTGTCATTGTACGAAGCTCGTGTGAGCAATCACCTTGATACGGCCCACAGGGAGGATCCGATCATGGTTCACATCATATTCCGCGGCCCTCTACACGGTGGATGGAGGAAACTTTGCTCCTCAAGGGGTGCTGGTTCAAGGGTGGTAGGTACCTAGTAACTCTGAAAATATCATCCGCCCAACATTCCAAAAGCCTCCATGAAGGATGTACTAGACTCCTTGGCACGTAGCTAGGACCTTAGACGTTTTCTAGCTTCCCTGATATTCCTATTACAGGTACCTAAAAGTTAACCTTAGTAGGGGTGCTAAGTACTATTACAAGTCCCTGGCTGGACCCCAAGTATCAACACCAAAACATTGTAATCCTTGTTATGCAGCCTGTTGGAAAAGGGGCTGCTAATTTGGGGAATCCCGGAAGCCTATATGAGTGTCCCTGGATAGATCCCTACACAGTCCCTATGTATCCCCTGTGTCCTCTTTAGAGGGATTCCTACTTTTTGGAAGCTCTAAGCCCTACACCCAAAGCTAAACGCTAAACCCGAAACCCAAACCCAACACCCTGTACTACAGTGGTTCCCTATATAATCTCAATATAGGTATCCCAAGCCCTACAGCACCTCTGCCTTAGAACAGGCACCTGGGGCCGAGGACGACTGGCAGCAGGAGGAGATCTGCTCTTTGCTGAAGGAGGCGGCCACGTTTGGATTACATAGGGATTGTGCACGGTTTAGAGTTTAGGGTGTAGAGGTTACAAAGGGAGTATGTGGTTTAGGGATGTCCTATGGGATTCCATGGGAGTGTACAGGGGTTGCGTACAGTTGTTTTTTTTGTGCAGACCTTCACTGTTAGCTTTGCACTTTACATTTTCGGTCGTCAGGCCATTTTGTATTACAGTCACTAAGGACAGCTAATAATGAAAAGAGGGTTTAGCTACCCCAACTCCTATGACCCTATAGTAGGGTAGTAAGGAGCTTATCTTTGCATCTTATGACTTAAACTAAATCCCCTTATTAGTGTGGGATTTCGTGTTGTTTTTTCTAAAGCTTGGGTTCCTTTTTGCGGAGGTCCTCATAGCACAGATTCTCCGTACAGGAAAAGGTGCGAAACCCCACTGCAGCCTGCAGAAAGTCAGAGTGCCTTTGCTATGCGAACCCTAAACCCTAAACCGCTGGTATGCGAACCCAAGAACTGTCAACCCAAGAACTGTCAATTAGCTCGCTGTAATGCGGCTTTTTACTTTGCGTCCAAGTAAAAATTTAAACACATCCCTACACCCAAAACCCTGCGTGCCAAACCCTAAACCCTAAACCGTATACATATATATATATACATATACATACATATGTATACAGTTTAGGGTTTGGGGCGTAGGGTTTAGTTCTGTGTTTGAACATGTTAGGTATATAGATAGTGCAGTACAGCCCCTGAGAGGAGTCAACCTGGCGCGGTAGCTTGCGCAGTTCATTGCTCACATGGTGTAAGTCTTCAGACTAGGTTGAAACATCCTCAGCATACGGTTTGGGTTCAGGGTGTGGGGTTTGGGGTTCAGGGTTTAGGGTTTAGAGTTCAGGGTTTTGAACTTTAGTCCGACGGCTCCCAGGCGCATGTGAGCCTAACGTGCCAGCCTTTTTAAGGTTGCTCTTAAGGAACGTAATGAAGTGAGCATAATATGGGTATATGGTGAATAATGGGGTTCCCTTGTTATAGTAACCCTAAACCCTAATCCCTGTATACCCAATTACAGTAACTTAATTGAGCTTCCTTAATAGCAACCCAGTTGTGTCAGGCTTCCGCTCTGCGTCGGCAACAGCATCGCTTGGAGATGCAAATTGCGCAGGCGCAGGCACTGGCTTCTGACGAAAGATGCTGAGACTAGGCTCTTAAGTTCCTTCGTGAAGCATGTGTGCTTTTGGTGTGTGGCAATTTCAGCATTCATTTGGGAACAAACGTGTCTTCCAGATTTGATGCCGTCTCTTTCTGCTCAGCTCAGTAAAATCAGGCCGTTCTTGACTACCGTGGCTTGCTTTGAGCATGTGAAAATGGTTCTGCGCGTGTCGTGTTTCAGGCTGTAAAAGGACATGCTTACACCTCTGTACATCGACAGCTCAGTGGCTAAGCGATTAACCTTCAACCTCTTCGTGTTAAGGTGTAGGGAAATTTTGAGGTTTACCTGTTGTGGCCCGGGGAACTCAGCAGCTGCGCAAAACCCTAAACCCTAAATCCTAAACCCTAGACCCTAAACCTACACCCTGACCCCCCCCCCTATGACCCAAATCAACTCACGCCCAAGTCTTAGGGTTTTCACGGGTTCACCTACTACCACCCGCTATACTACCCCCCCCCCCTACTTAATTAAGGTTATTTAGGGCTAGCTAGTAGGCTTAAATAACCTTGATTAAGAGGGGACCTAGGAGGGGTAGTGCAGAGGGGGTAGTAGGGGAACCCATGACAACCCTAAACGCTAGAAACTAACCTTACTAAGGGTTTGGGGCTTAGTAAAACAATCAAGGCTACATCGGAGACCTACACGAATTACTGAAACATGAAGCCTTGATTTGGGAGTCTCTCAAGCTGGCCTTTGGTTAGCTGGAATAAGGAATGGAAATGAAAATGGAAACTAGACCCTAAACCCTAAACCCTAAACTAGAATAGTGGGGTATAAAGGGACTACTATAAGGATCCATTCCTTCATTCCTAGCTACCCAAAGGCCAGTATAACCTGAAGCCTTGATTTGGGAGCCTCTCCAGTTCTTAAGTCATCCGTGCAACGGCCCTATGGTTTTCTCATATTCCATTGGTATATATATATATACACACATCTATATATACATATAGTATACATATGTATATACATATATATAGTATCCCTGGGGTCCCCAACTTTTGCGAAACCCCAGCCTAGTTTTAAGCCCTGAACCCATGGAAGGATGCCAATGCCAGCCTACAAAGCTCCTGGAGCGCATTGCTCGACCCTTGGCAATCCCGGTGCCCAAAGGCTTCAGTGACTAATTTGTGGAAAGCCCCCTGCCCTACATATCCCTACATATCAGCATATCTTCCTTGACATCTCTAGGCAACCTTTGCAAGCCGCTTGAAGGTTACATCGATGATCTGATGGCTTTAGCTTGCGGCGGCTCCCTGTGTAGGTTTGCTCTTATTGCTTATAGCCACTGTGTTGTCTGGGGCGGCTGTTAGTGCTACTAATGTGGTCGTTATGTTTTGTGATTGGTGTCGCCCCCTATGGTTTTTCATCATTGACCCAACAACAAGAAGCCTCCTCACTAGGAGAGTTTCTCTTCTTTGTTTCCCAACCTATGAACGAGCTAT
Organism: Symbiodinium pilosum; assembly: GCA_905231905.1. NCBI lineage: Eukaryota > Dinophyceae > Suessiales > Symbiodiniaceae > Symbiodinium > Symbiodinium pilosum. The sequence continues at coordinate 4,497 of CAJNIZ010017458.1, forward strand.
GTCACGAGTAGAGACTGCAATCTGAGCAGTGGCATTGAACTACTTGAAGCCCTCGTGTACTGAATGGGAGGATGCTTGTCCACTTTAAAGAAGGCACCAGCGCCTGCTGTATGAGTACGAGTTCTATAGGGCTCTGTCTGGGGTGGCGTGGATTGTGGTGGGGACCTGGGGTTGCCGGTATCACAAAACATGCTCGGAGGGTATAGAGTCCAGCGTGCGAATTCTACAATATACAGAGCAAGGTCACAAGCAGCAAGGACTTTACGCATGCACAGCGGCCAAAATGATATCTTATATCAAGCAGCTCCTGTTGTGAGCGTTGTTTTCAGCTTTTACCCACTGGTGCTTCAGATAGCGCGGGGCAGTGAATATAGTTACCATTATAGAGGTATATATCCTGGAGGGCCAATTCATACACAAGTTTGCGTAACGAAAAAAATCTGTTCGGATGGTTGAGAAGCGCGCGAGCACAAAGTATGCAAAAGGTGCAGTTTTTGAAATTGCGCTCGGGTGCGGGAATTTTTCGCTCAAGTTGGGGAAAATTGTCCCCGAGTTGCGCAAAAATTTCGCTCGTGCGTTTTGGCAAGATCCGCCCGATTATTCCGAAAAGGGCGCGTTTCAGAAAAAGCAAAAAATGTATCAAAACATGAATCGGAACGAATGGGTCCCCCAGGATAATTAGGGATTTTGTAGGGACTATGATTGGGATCCATTCCGCCACTATCCGTTAAGCACCAGTAAGTTTAGGCAATTAGCGGGCAGTGGTACCTATGAGCAACAGGTTCCGTGAGGGCATTATGCAGACTGGTTTAGGGTTTAGGGTACCACCCCGAAGGCGCATGGGCTACAGTCTCAAACCCTAAAACCTAAAACCTAACCCTAAACCGCTCTGAGGAGGGGATCGCATGAGGATTGCCTTCCACTTTTGGGCCCTTCATATCCCCTACAAAAACCCAATATAAACCCCAAAATCCCTATAGTTTCCATTTTCTTTTCCATTATCCCAAAATAACCCCAATATTACCCTAAACCCTGATCCTTTAAACCCTAAACCCTAAACCCTAAATAGTAGTTTCCATCTTCTGTTCCATTATCGCAATATAATCCCTATGTATAAACCCATACTATAAGGCCTGCTCGGGCTCTGAAACTAGATCCAGGTTCAGGCTTCAGGTTCTAGGGTTTAGGGTTAGGGTTTAGGTTTCGGGGTTTAGGGTTAGGGTTTAGGGTTTAGGGTTTGGGGTGTACGGTTTAGGGGTTAGGCTTTAGGGTTTGGGGTTATATGAGCTATAGTCTAAACTCCTAGTATTCCCCTTAATAGCCCCTATAATACTCCCCTATAGATTCCCCTTTAAGCCCCCATAACGAGTTTAGAGTATAGCTCATATAGGTGTTTGCAGGGATGATTGCCCATGATTCGTTCTAGGACCCTTGTATAGGGTCCAATTCCCATGTTCGGTTTGTAATCTCCGTTTGGGAACCCTAAACCCTATATACCCTAAACCCTAATGTAGACCCGTGATTAATACACCCCCTCCTTTTTCAGGGCCTTGATATTAGGATTCCTATTATAATCTCATTAAGGGGAGGGGTTTAGTAATTAGGGGTCTACATTAAGAACCTTCCCCGGAAAAGCCTGACCTCCCTCATAATGTCATAGTCAGTGCATATTTCTAGGAATCCCTCTTTTAAGCACACCTAGCTCAATCCTAAACTTAGCCTAAGATCCTAAACCCTAAGGGCCGAACCCTAATAAGATCCTCTATCCACTGCTGTGAGGATCCCCTGAAACTCTAAACTGCTGGAAGAAGTCCTTGAAACCTACAATCTCCAGCTTGTATGGAAGCCCGATTCTTACCTAAACTTCAAACCGTGAACCCTACAGCTCCTAAACCCCATAGCTCTTAAACCCGAAGTCCCAAACCCAACATGCGCCATATTCTAAACTCCTAGTATCCTCCTTAATAACCCTGATAGTAGTCCCCGAAATTATCCTCTACATAACCACCCTTTAGAAAGTTTAGATTATAGCTCAAATGCCAAACCATAAACCCCAAACTTCAAGGCCCAATCCCTTAGCCACTAGACACCACATGCCTTTTGCCAAGAGGTCCCGGGTATCCACTACTTTCGCCCTCTCCGGAAGACCGAGTCCTAAGAAGGCAAGGTGCAGACGAAGGGAGTAAATAGGCTTTTGGGGGTTTGGAGTCGGGGTTTTAGGGTTTGGGTGGTGTTGGGCCAGTTACCGTTAGCCTAGGGCTTGGGATTTCAGGTTCTTGGATTGAGTATAGGGCTTAGGAGGTAAGATTCAGGGGATTGGGACTTGAGTTCAGGTCCCAGGGTTCGGGGTTGCGTTTAGGGTACGGGCAAAGGTATCTAATGACGCGAACCCTACACCCAAACCCTAAACCCTAAGTAGTTGTTTCCATTTTGTTTTCCATTATCCCTATATAACCCTATCTTATGCCCACTATATTATACACCTATAAACCCTCAACCCTAAACCCCCCTCCACATGAATAACTTTGCGGGCTAGGTGCAGGAGCCTGTTGAAGACAAAGGCTCCGAAGTTGTGAGTTGAAGGCTTTAAGGGTGTGTTTGAGGGTTTGGGGTTTAGGGGTTAGGGGTTAGAGTTAAGGGTTTAGAGTCTGGGATATCGGGGTTAGGGTTGAGGGGGGCCAGGGTTTAGGTAATGTATTCTATCCCCTTACTAAGCCCATTTCGACCCATTGTAATAATTCATCAGTTGGGTCCAGAACTCATTGGTTATACCCTAGAGCCCCACAAAGCAAACCCTCAACCTGACACTCTAATCCCTACACTGTCAGTTCCCATTTCAGTGCCATTATTGAAGCTAGTATCCTTAAGCTCTAAACCCCAGACCCTAAACCCACAAACCCAAAACCCAAAACCCAAAACCCCAAACCCTAAACCCTAAGCACTAAACCCCAAGCCCTAAACCCTAAAACCCTAAATCATCATGTTTGAGGTCATCCTGTTGCCTTGGGGTGGGGCTTGGACACTCAGGGTTTGAGCAGAATTGGAAAATGGTTCCTATACAATCCTCATAGGGTCCCCATAAACCGTCTACAATCCATATGTATACCTTGGGGTCCCTAGAAGCCAACTTTTTGAGAAACTTCCATGTACGTGGGAGAGCTGCATCATCCAAAGCTTTGCGCTCCAGGACGTCGATGTTGCCCGGCCGGAAGAGCAGCAGAGGGAGTTCAGTGGTGCGGGCAGTGCACCAATTCAGGCTTAGTCATCTATGAAATGCTTTGGGGTCTATAGGGGTTAAGGTGCATGCAGGGGCATCCTTTGGATGACCTTTTGATGTAGTAAACCTACCTATTATCCCAACAACCCCAAGTATAATCACCAGAGCTCCGGTTACTACGTAGACTTATTCAGTCATGAGATCCTCCAAGCAAGTATAGCTCATGCAAGTCCATGGAAGGGCTTTTTCATCCTTGAAGCTGCTACATGAACTGTAGGGGGATATTAAGGGGGAAATTGGAAGTTTAGACTACAGCTCACATGGCGATGTGTTGGGTTAAGAGGCTGGTGCGTATCAGAGAGTTTTTGAGCTCATCATAGAACTGTGGTTGGAGTCCTTATACACCTCAGGCTTTTGCGAAGACCGGGGTTCGGGCATCCTGCTGCTGGCGCTGTAGTTTCCAATGCTTTCTTACGCATATGGAATGCTCGATTTTTAGGTCAGATACGGCTGGTTTTCCTGATTGCTCTAAACCCTAAACAATAAACCCTAAACCCGGCAGTGTATATTTGCGACAGCGGCGCCAAGGGCAGAGCTCCAGGGACCAGCATTATGGCATCTACTGGCGACTCAAACACTGGCTGCACATGTCATGACAGGTCGCTGGAAAACTACTAACGTTGTCCTAGCCGTTCAACAGTTGTTTTAGTATGATAACAGCGCCAGCTGGAAAGAGATAGAATTTGCTGTGCAGGGATACGGCCCCCTCTGTAAGAGATTCTCTGACACAAAGCATGACTCGTGCCAGTCAGAAACCCATCAAATCACAACAGCATCGTACACATGTCCCAGCAAGCCTTTAAACGGCCTCTCAAAGAATAGTAGTTTCCATTTTCTTTTCCATTATCCCTATATAATCCCCTATATTACATCTAAATGAGATAGTAGTTTCCATTTTCTCTTTTCCATTCTCCCTATACAAAACCTTTCTTGAAATCTTAGGGAGCTGGCTCCAACCTCTGTCGACTTCACGGTCTACTCCCAGAACTCCTTGCTTAGTGTTGTCTTGGGGTAACGCACTATGAAGCTCCACTCTAGGACCAGAACTGGCCCCAAAGAAATTGCATACGAGTTTCCCAAGAAGAGTGCAGGGTTTAGGATTTCGGGTTTAGGGATCCTGAAGCTTCATCACCCAGAAGGTCGACCCCCAAAAATCTGTTTGGGTTCCCTACACGCCCTACTTCGAGGGATTCGGGAAGTAGGCAAGATGCTACGGTAGTTTCCCAAAAAATGCGGACCCCCAATATATACCCCAAAATACTATAGTCCTTATTATTGGAAACCCCAGAAGGGTACCCAATTTTCAGAAATCCTTATATCCCCCTGAAAAGCCCATTCTAAGCATGCTGTACATGCGTGACCCTTTGTAAGCAGGGTCTCTTAACTCCGAAACTCAAATCCCCAAACCCTACATAAGGGGTTAGAATAGCCCTCAAAGGTACACAACCCCAGGGTTTCAGAAGCTAATAAGGATTATGTAGGGCTTAATAAGGCCTAATAGGGTTCTGAATCTGGGGGGGGTGTATCTTTCGGGGGGTAGTATTATCATCCCTTACTACAGTCTAAACCATGTAACAACTGTAAGGTGTATCTTTAAGGTCCATGTAACCCACCTGTATTGGAAACCCCGAAACCCAAACCCTAAACCCTGGAAAGCTGAGGCTATCGACTTGGAGGCCTCTGGTGGAGAGAAGGCTGCGAAATTCCAGGAAATCTTGAGGTTTTCCCTGTATGAAGTTTAAATCGAAACCCTGAAACATCTACCAATTTTAAATTGAGGTTTCCCCTGTATGAATTCTAAACCTACACCCTAAAGCATCTAAATCTTGAGGTTTCCCCTGTATGAACTTTAAACTTAAAACCCTAAAACATCTACCCTTTGCAATCATTAGCCCTAAACCCTAAACCCTAAGCCCTAAGTACGCTTACTTTGCCAATACAAGAACTTTAAACTTGTTGGGCTTCCTTTTTGGGTCTCTATAATACAGTTTAAACTTTTTTTAGCCCTGGCTATTGGGGGAGAGAGTACGGGGTCTAGACTGTAAGATGACCCCATTTTCCATGGTTCAGGTCCCTGATGCGATACGAAGAACATTTGGGTTTAGGGTTTAGGGAACATAGTCCTGGGTTCAGGTTGTACTGGATCAATGTTAAGCATCCTTTATACTGTTCGGGGTCTGGGATTCCTTACATTGATGTAAACAGGATCCTTTTTAGCTTCCTAGGATCATGTGGGCTAAGTTTAGGGTTTAGGGATTGGATACTTGCTGGCTGCAACAGAAAAACAAAACTGCTTGTGCGCATGCTGAAGGTGGAGAACATAAGGTCTGAATCTGGCCGTGCCTTCTGTACGTTTAGAAGTTCTCAAAGCTTGTGCCCGCCGGTATACCCTAAACCCTATACCCCCAGCATCATGCCATCCTTATCCTCGGGTCCCCGAGCGGGGATTCTCAGAGAAGCTTCTCCCATAGTTTGCAAGTTAACAACACCCTGGGTCCGCAAATTTATTCATTCCTATGGGCTTAGGGTCTAGGGATGCATGATCGCAGGAGTGCATGCCACTTGGATTCTCCAAGATAAACATGTCTGCATCATGAGAAGCTCCAGAAATGCAACTGTTTCGTGCATGTTCAGCATACATTGGCATTGATAGCCTCTGGATGATGGATGACCAGTAGAAGGCCCACACCATAGTCCCCCCTATGGAATAGATTGGTCCCCTTCTTTCGTGTAGAAAAAATAGAAAACAAGGGATATCTTTCATAAGATTGTATCCTCTTTTTGGATGTAGTATTCTGAAAGAAGGATACAGCCTTATTTAAGCCTTTGCATTGATATCCTTGAGAGCTAGGCCGAAGCTCCCTATTACATTGAGCCTAAACCCCAGACCCAAAAACCTTGAACCTCCTGCATGAACCATTTTATGAGCCATAGTCTAAACTCCTAGAATCCCCCTATTTAACCTTGTAATGCTCCCGTTTATAACCCCTCTTAAGAAGTTTAGACTATGATTCATGTAGGAGGGTTTGGGATTTAGGTTGGGTACTGCCCCCAGCCAGTAACAGTTGGATAGGCGTTTTACTATGAACACATGAGGACTTTAATAATGAGCCCCATTGTAGACTGTTAATGGGTGAGGGCAGGACCCAAGACCCTAAACCTACTGTGGGGTTTAGAGTTCAGGGTTCAGCCTTGCACCACACATCTACTAAGCTTCTACTAACGCCTTGGAGCCCCTGAATAATCCTACCCCAGGAGTTTAGGGTTTAGGGCATTGTTCTTTAGCTGGCTTAAGGCAGATCCCTATTGCAATCTGTTAAGTTTCACCCCACGCGCACATTCCAAGCCCCGATCCCGTGAAAATCCTGTACCCCAAATCCTGCCGTCTCATCCCTAAACCCCAAACCCATATGCATTTGAAACAGACACGACCCCTGAACCCTAAACCCAAAGGGTCCATGTAGCTCTATAGTATATACGTGGGCCTTAAAGTAGTTATATGGGAACCCTTTGGGCCCTATGTACATACTAGATACCTGCATGGACACTTAGAAAAACCTTAGGGGCAGCCAAAAGTACAAAACTACCCTAAACCATAAACCCTAAACCATAAACCCTAAACCCAAGCCCCCGTGACTACTCCGCCATCAGAGCCG